>MVJL01001863.1:0-93786 GCA_002156465.1 Macrocentrus cingulum | reverse complement strand
ATATTTACCGATAAAACGTGCATTTAGATCGTTGTAAATTAAAAAACTCTTTAACATTTAAATTTTTTCTCAGGAATAATATTACAAAAAATTTCGACTGTTTTAATTGCTGATATCTTGATAGGAATGCAAGTTAGACAAATTTTGTTGAGGACCGATTTTGTAGCTAATAAAATTCTCCACAAAAAAGTTCCCTTTAGAAAAATTTTTATCTACAATAGTTTTGAAGATATATGATGCAAAACTAGTTTGCAATAAAAGTGTTTTTATTATCGATAAATTATTCTTTTTCTTTGTAAAATCTTATTTATTGATGAAACAATAATACGGAAATTTTTTATGATTCTGTTTTGTTGTTAGGAAATAAATTTAGAATTTTTCTTAGAATTTAAAAATAAGAGTTTGAAAATATTTTTCTAAATTTTTTATTTCAAATGCGATTTATTATGAAATTTTTTGATATTTTCAATCGTTAAATTTTCTTATTATTTTTCCCCTGATACTTGTTGGAAAATATAGCAGTAGATAGATAAGAAAAAACTCGAGATGTTTATTTTTTTTTAATTTTTTTTATAGACTATAAAATATTTTATATTGACTGATAAACTTCTAAAGTGCGCGCGCGCGCGCGATACTTTGAAATAAAGTGATATAATATTGGAATACACTGAAAAAAAAAATTAAATCGATAAATTATAAGCAGTAAAAAATATATTTATATTTCACCCAAAAACACATTTTTAAACCGTGTGTAGAAAAATTTCTTTTAATTTTCTTATCCACTTCAGTATAGTATGGCTCTCAGAGAAATCAAATATAATTTACCTCACGCTATAAAAAAATTTTTTTTTTTCCCAGAGAGCACAACTTATCCATTATCCTTATTAAACACTCGACAGTCACTTGACAGTAGCGCGTAAAATCCTTGATGACTAATTTTACATGACTATATACATTTGGCTTTTTGTCATTTCACGCGCGCACAAGGCTCCGCCACGATATATAGAGGAGGAACAAAGATTATACCGATGAGAGGCGACTGTCATGGCAATTAATTCAAAGACACACGCCAAGACATTTCAAGAACCCTAATATACACATACCTCTGCAGTTATCAAGCGTATATGCATGTGTCTGTATGAGCGATTCGCTCCGAGGATGCGGGTAATGGTGTCGGCGCTACCGAGTGCGCTCGTCTCGCTCCGTCGATTGTTAATGGTGTCGTTTCTTTGTTCTCTAATTTATCACACTTCCTACTGGCGTTTTGTGCGCGCCACTTCCCCCTTTTTGATAACTTCACTGTATATATTAATTACATATGATTCTCCACGTGCAGTGTGGCATTTTTTTTGTGCTGGGCCCGTTCTCATTATTATTCTGCAGATAATAGTAAGTGCAGCGCACTCAGAGTCGACCTCTTGATGCGACGGCCCAATGGCTCGCCCGCCACGAGTCATAAACGAGGCGAGTTAGGTAGACAAATTGTCCATAAAGCCTTTGCCAAAGTGGAGGCAAAGAGAGGAGCCTCCTCGTAAATCCAGTAGTTTTGCTCGCGACATTGAGTTGAGAGGCCACGTTTGCGTTCACTCTCATCATACCACAGCCAGAGATGAAGACTAAATATAAGGGATTTACATAATTCTTTGAATATTTTTCTGCTCATTTACCTTGGAAATTATCTGAAGAATTATTTTTATTCGCATACGAATTTTACATTAGGTCCACGTGATATATAGCCATGTCAATTTTTTATACAGGAACCCACAGATTTAATTTATTCTTCGCGATAAACTTTTTTTTTTTTTTTTTAATATTTCCGCTTTTTTTGAGAAGAAAAAATTATTGTGCATAGTGACCTTCATACAGTATACATCCGATGGATGTAGAGTGACTTGGCGAAGATTGCGCGACGTGCGATTATCAGTAATTAGAGCAAGGCTAGACGCGATGATGTAATTCATGACTGGCGAACAGCAAATCACGATTTTTAGGTTTTTTTGTTTATGTTAGTTTTTTAAAAAATATTATTTACCGGATTAATTTACAGTGTAAATACTTTGAAAAAAATTCTACACTGGGGGAAAAAAAAATTATTTAAGATTTTTTACACCCCTATTTAATGACAAATTCAGGTGAAAATTCCACAATAGTTATAGATTTCATGAAATTTACGTAAAAATATAATTTTAGTATTACTTATAGGGTGCAAGTGTTAAGAGGAAAAATAATAGGAGATAATCGAAAAAGCCTTTTACAAACTTTCTTCCAATATATCTGTGAAATTCAATGAAGCGACGAGGTTAACCCGCATTAAATTCCCTTCTGCATTTAACGACCCAATCACAATCATGAGAACATATTCTCAGCCATGAATTTGATTTATTTCTCTTGGGCTGGGAAAAAAATCAACGGCGGGGGGAATAAAAGTCAGTGCGCGAGTGGACTTTTTTGCCGGCGGTGCGGCGCGCGTCATGGCAGAAGGGGAAACAGACGTGTGAGGTCAGCCGTTCCGCAAATTGTCGCTGTTCAGCCTGAGAAACGTCTTGCGGTTATCGTATGGCGTGTAATAAAAAGCTTTTTGGCTGTGGTTAATAAAGAAAACCTTACTGCGACCGCGACATCACGTGGTCCATATAGAATCCGCTCGTCTAGGGTCTCTGCAGAAAATATCACTCACGAGATTACGTGCTTGGGCATGATATATTGACAATCATAAAGGAGCTTGATGAAGGAAATAACTTTATGCACAGCCTTAATGAGAATAGAAAGTTGTCTATCGTAAAATACACCAACATTTACAATAATCACCCGCCACTGCATTGCACTTATTTATTTATCACATTGATTCTCAGCAAGACCAAACACTCGCCTATATTTCTCATGGATATTTCAATAATAATCAGACTCATTCATGCAGGATAATTGGCTCGAAATAGAGTCAATGGAAAACGAATACTGGCAATATTAGTGCGGATGCCATAGCATAGTGGATGAAAGGTTGGCGCTTTTAAAAACAGGAAAACATAACTTCTAATTTATTTGATTCGTTTTTTGTTATTTTTATTTTTCCCCGAGAGCTAGACGATGCTTTACGACCTTATATCCATCAACTCAAAGGTAATTTATTTCCTTTATTACCTCGCTTTTAAATTAGCTCGAGTTAAGGACGCTGGAGCGTTAGTTGATATTAAATATTAACGTTTGAAACATGATGGCAGCATAAAGTTTTATGCATTGGATTTATGTAACTGTAAAATTTTCAGGCAAACGCGAATATATATATATATGCTTGGTATACGGCTTGTAAATTTGGATTAAAATGTAGGCAAGCTTTAAAAATAATATACAAGAGTATATATATATAATGTATGGTTTGATTTTACATCATGATAAAATAATAATTTCAAAATAAATCTTGAATAGAGATTTATAGACAATATTTTTTATGGTTTTTCTTTTTTAATCATGAAAAAGTTTTTTGTTGTTTAATTTTCTTTTTTTTGATTTGTTAAAGAAAAATCGCGTTTGTTGGTTGATTATTTAAATAAATTTATCATTTATCGATATAAAAATGCGAAAAATTTGGTGTAAATCGCCTAATTCTGTCTCTGGTGAAGTCGATGTTTTTTGAGATGAAAATTACGTACTTTTTCGGTGCAAAACGCATGAATTTTCGATGCAAACGAAGTTTTTTTAGATACAGGCAGTAAGATTTCATAATTATATATTTTTTTTAAGTAAATCCTGACATGTAAAAAAAATATCACGCAGAAATGAATCTCTTTGAATTTATGCGTGACTTTCTGGCCGCGAATCAAGTTGACCGGAAACAGGCGAAACGGCCGAGTCAGGCGTGCAATACGACATGCAGGTTTATACACAAATGGGAACAGCTATATAGCCACAAAACTCTCCCTCGCACGAATAGCAGATTTAATACATATGTAAAATTCAAATGGGTATGCGTTGTGTGTATTATTGTAACTCGTCCATTCGAGCGCACGTCTCTGGCTCTATTCCAGCGCTCTGTTTCAATCACTCTTCGATGGTGATTATATGCACATGCCGGCTGTGCCGAAAGTTCCTCCGTCGATATACGAATTGAACTAATGCCTATTTCTCAGAGTAAAACGTCACCTGCCTTTCTCTCGCGCGTTTTTTCCACTCGCTTGCCCCATCTCCAGTCGAATAATTAGTCTCGTTATGTTGTTGCAGTCCTCCAACATCAGGAATAGATCCTACTTGCACTCTGGCTCTCTTCCAACTCGAGATTTCGAACGTTGGCAAATTATCCCTGAAACTCAATCTCATATATTTGTATATTTGCATCTCGTTGCGCTCGCAGGCTCTCTCTTACCGTGTGCACACCGTCCAGTTTGATTTACCAACTTGTTTAACTAGTTTAAATTTATTTAGAAATATTTTTATAACCTTAAAAAATGTTTATTTATTTTTAGAAAAATTTTTTATCACTTGCTCATCGAATGATTGGCGAAAAATACAAAGAAAAATCGTGAAAATTCCGAAATTTTCAGGCGATATCTCGTGGAAAATTGAATTTAAAATATTTATTTAGTTGTTTTTATTGATAAACAATGGAAAAAATTTTTTTACAACGGATTTAAATGAAAAAATTAACAAATAACCTTCTTTGGCTGACGTAACGTAGGTTTTACTACTCAAAAATGTTGAATTAGTTGGAAAATTAGGGTTTACCGTCAATTTGTGTAGAATTTCTTTTTAAATATGCGTAGTTTGGACGTTAAATTAGACATAAAAAATTGAAAAAAGTATTTTAAAATATGGGAAATATTGCAAAAGTATATACTTGGTTCAATTTTTATTTTCATTCATCATATTTTCCTTCCACGACATCGAGCGATAATTGACGTTTGGCAGAGGAAGATAAATTTTTTATCAACACCTCGTGACGCACAAACTCAAAGCAGAGATGATAACCAAGGTCTATGAAAAAAAAAACTAACAAAAGACCACTACATATATTATACAGCGATGCACGAGGAAAAATCAGGGCGATAAATTGAGCGCACAAGCTTCTAAAAATCCATAGACTAGAAAATAGCTATTTCCACCCGTTGACCTTGTCTCCACGCGGCTTCTCTCATATATTTTCAATTTTAGTCTGAAAATATAACGTTAAAAATAAACCAAATTAATTATCCTGTCTTTCTGTCGTATATGACGACGAGTGAATATTTTTTTTTCTTTCTAAATTACTCACTGGCGCCAGTAAAAAATTTTAAATCAAATCTTTCAGTCCATATTTTCCAACTTTAAACATGTCATTAAAGTCATCTCAAGGTAAAAAAAAAAATAATCTGATATTTCGTTAGTTAAATTTTTTTTAAAATCAAAATAAACTAAAATTTTTTATAGCAATTTTATTGGAAGAAAAAAATTTTTAATTTCACTGACACACACGTGTCTTTTCTTTTCCTTCGTAATTAATCCCCTGGTACCGAGGAATCATGAGCTTATACGACGTGGGAACACAGGACATCAAGTGCGTTCAAGCTGAACGGCGCGGAGATACGTGTATAGCAACAGGTGTTGCACCGGCTCTGCCAATTTCTTCGAGGTGTGGTGGCGAAGAATCGATTGCAATATAATAAATAAGCAAATTAAAATAAGCCCCGGGCAAAGGGATAAATAAAAAAATTAATAAATTTTAATCAACTCGAATATTAAGTCGCGCTATATCAGCAGCAACCGCGGCGCATGTAACGGAACCTCTGCAATGAAATAATTTGAGTCAGAGAGGCCCATGAGATAATAATCAATTCTTCAGTAGCGCTTGCCTGATGCGGCCGTGCACAGAATTCGCTACCGCGCGCACACACACACGAATGTGTGCATTATTTATTTCGTTTTTGGGCGGAGGATTCGAAGCACGCAGAGTCTTCCAACTCGTGTACGTGTCCTGCACACAGGCTGCCACACCGCTCGCTCAGTGAATATATGCGCTACCGGCACAAGTGCGTGCGTGTTGCGCAGGTCAGTTGCCGTGGCGCAGCTTTCACCGATTATCAGCGACCTCGGCGTTTCCCCCCTTATCCAGTGCCTTTTCATCGTTGCAATTCGACTGCTCAGATGCACTCGGAAGCCTCAGGACATCCAACTAATCCAACCTTTTTTTCGATGATTTTTTTATACATATTCAAACGTTTTATTGCACCTTGAATTTTTTAAAACTGAAATTTATTCATTTTTCAATAGAAAATCAACGCTTTTTCGTTGGATACTTTTAGTTTTAAGGGTAGGAGATAGTTTAGTTGGATTATTTTGCAAAGTAACTGCATTTTTAGCCTCTAGAGACAGCTTTTTCCCCGAGAAATGTATACGATATTAGGACATTTCGAGGGATAGCCCAAGGGAATTACTTTACCGAGAAGCGCTATTTTATTTTATTTTTTTTTTTTTTAGTTTCAAGGGAGTGTTTTCAGTGAAAAGCACCTTTTTAGACGCCTCTTGGGATTGTACAAGTGGTGGATTTTCAAAAATTGCAAATTAAATAGTGATTTTTAGTTTTAGAACAGTTAAAAAAATTAGTTTTACATTAACTAGTTGCAATTTTTAGGTGAATTTGTTATTTAATATTAATTTTACCACTGTAAAAAAGTAATTTTAATCGTCTGAGCTAAATTAGTAACTTAACTTTACGCGAAAGTGCAGAAAAAAACACCCAAAAACTTGTACAAAAGGTCTAAAAAATTTTCAACTAAATTTTAAATATTGTTTAATTTAATTAAAATTTTTTTTTCATACTTGCTGAATGAATATGTTGTGAAGAATAATCAATTAGAGGTAAATGACGAAAAAAAGTGGGTATTAACTTGTTGAATTTTTTTTTTCCTTTAATATAATGATGCATTAGGTGTAATTAAATTAGTAACGCGGCTTCCCGTCGTTTGACACTGTGAGCTACGCAGATTTAAGTCAGAATCGAGTTTCTTGACTCGTCTGTGCAAGTATTACATGGTTCTAAGGCTTCATAATACAACAGATTATCAATTTAGGCTTCGCCGGTTATTCATTTAAGCTTTTACACAGTCGACAAAAAAGTTAACACTTTGTTTTTTTTATCGGGAAAATACTTTCTCAGTTGCCATGTGTCGCACACACATGTGTATACCAAGTGTAATTCTACGGTTGCGATCCAGGTACTGCGAGTGGAGGCCTTTTATAGTGCTCGCAAAAGCCAGGGCAATACGTTAAATACTTGGCGAGAAAGTCGCACACTTTTTCGCGCGACTCCTTGGCGTTTTTTTCTACCGCCCCTGCTCCTTTCCGTTCGTTGCTCGTCAGAGGAAAACGCATTAGGCGAGATTACTGGCTGGTATAGAAGCGACTCTGCGCGGCCCCGTAAAGGCGAACCTTATTCATCACTATACACTACCTATATACACGTCGCTATACACTATAGAGCAAAAGCCCTCACATATATACAGCATTACTCGCAAAATCTTTGTGTATCATCAATCTTCAATGTTCTCAGGCTATAAAAATGTTTGCCGTTTTTGCTAGCCATTAAATAATCTAAATTGATGGATTTCATGGCGACGCGCAAAGGATTGCGTAACTAAAGTGACAGTTTTGCTTTTGCATACAATTACTCTTCGAGATAGATGAAAGGAAAAAGCACGAGAGTCGTTTTTTTCATACAAATTCGTATCATTTGTATATGAAATTGAATAGAAAAAAAATTTTTTTTTTTCACATCCATTAATTTTTTTACAATTTAAAACTTTTAATTAAACTCTCATCTGCATTTCAGAAAAATTTTACATCTATTTTTCCAACATTTAAGTGTAAAAATAATTTTTTTTTCTTATTTTACTCGCGAAAATCGAGAAAAATATTATTTTAGTTGAAAAAAAAAATGTTTTTTATATTAATTTTGGTTTTTTTTTTTTTGGCTAGATGCAATTAAACTAATGGTGATGGTGATAGTGGAAGTTTTTTTTTAAATTTTTTTGATGAAAATCGAAAAGTCATGGTTTGTATGATGTAAAAATACGAATGCTATCTGTCAGATGACTCGGAGAGATTTTTACCGAGTTAAATCAACGATTCGTGACTAGACGAAATTTTTTTTTGGTTTATATACATTAGATAAATGTAGTTTTTAAGTAGACGTATTATTTCAAAGCGTAGGTAGGTTAAAGTGCGCAAGTTTTTACGATGAAGCATCGGCGAAAGATGCGATGAAACGTGTACGTCTATGGCAGTATAGTTTAGTATGATAGAAAGTGAGAAAGTATTCGGTAGTGGTGCCAGGTCACGCGACGGGTCATCGTGAAATTGAAAAGGTCTGCCCATTTATCTATATAAATTACTGATTGAAATTTTCCACTTGAAGATCAAAAAAGAAATGTTCTGTGGCTTCATAAATTCCTCACGGTTAAAAGCACCTTTTTTAGTGTTTGTCATAAAAGCGCCCAGGGATATATATGTGGCTATGTGCTTGAAAAGTCAACGAAGACGCCGTGTTGGTCGCGATGGTAATTCGGTGTGCCACGGGCAATTGGGTTCAACGGTCGATCGACGCTCACGCCTTCGATAATCATGGAGTCTTTATGGCTTGAACTATTTACTACAACTGCAAGTGTCCAAGCGTCACGTGATATCATTAACATCACTTTCATTGATTTTCTTGAAAACCTTACGAATTTTATTTACCTTTTTCTGACCCGCCCACTTTTCCGTAAATTATCTTAAAAATCAAATTTATTTCTAATTTTTGAAGAAACTCGCATTATTTCACTTTGGATTTTTCTGTTATTCCCATAAAAGCAGATGAGTCGGATATATTGAAGTGGAAAAATCCTTTGATAAATTGTAAAAATGTTTTTCAGACTATACGATCACGTGAATGATAGTAAAAATGTTAAATCTGTGTCTGCAACGTGTGGCAATGCAAACAACACATACTAGTAATGATTGTTATTATATTTACACATACTGCAACTCCTTCGTCGCCTATTATGTGCGACTATTTTGTTGAACAGACTGGCCGGAGGCACCTATATCCAAGAGGCAAAAAATTCTCGGAAGTCGTTATCGAAAATAGTTGGTAATAACTGCCTATAAACTCGCGTCATTGTGAATAAAATGCACATTTGTCACGTACGGTAGCTATACTTACGTATATTTTAACCTGAAAAATAATTCTCTTTTACTGAATTCCAAATTTCTACGACGCGCGCGAGTACTTCAGACAAAGAGTTTTTGCTTCGAGGCATTAAAAAAAAAATTGAAACAAATTTCCTATAAATTCTATAAATAAAAAAACCCCATATTTTTCATTTATTTTCATCTTTCCGATATTTTATAATGAGAATTTTTATTTTTTGAAGTTTTTTTGACATAAAATTCATGAAAAAAATCAAAATAAATATCGAAACTATGAGGATTATATTTTTTTTTTTGATAAATCATGTATTTCAAAGGGAGTAGAATTTTTTGGACGAGTAATTTTGACATTCAAGTGGCAGTAACAATGTCTAGAATGGAGAAAAACTGGGAAAATTTGACTGAAACATGAACAAGAATAATATACCACATTGTGTCTAGGTGCAAATAAATATTTCCTCAAGCCCTACTGTACCTAAGGTCTTGATTTAGTGCGCAAATATTATTCGAAACTGTTTCCCGACAGTTGTAAACCGGCGTTGGAAATGCTGAGAATATCCCGTCGACCTAACCTATTCCTTCCGCTGGCCTTCGAGATATAGTTATATCCTGGTTGAGATTTGAAGTTTGAAAAATTTTCTGCAATGTCTTAATACATTTTGCAAGACCATCATATTTTTTTATAACAGGTTCATTTTTATCGACGAGTTATGAGCGAATTATCAACATTGCGCAAAGCTCGAGAAGAAAAATAACCCGTTCGAATACGTGCGTTCTGCGGTGTTTTTTTTTCAAAACTGCGGTTGCAATATTTTTTTTTCTCATGTCAAGGTCGCGGGAGATATTAATCTGTCATTTCTCCAGGGATTAAACAGTGAGTGAGATTTTTTTTTTTCATTTTTCTCAAAGTTCTATTGTCATTACTGCGCGCGTCGATCAGCGAGATATAGCAGGGGAAATTCTGCTCTCACGCAAAAATAAAATTCGCCTCTGTTCGAAGATTGAATATACGAAGTTGTTACACGAGCCAGGAAAAATTAAATATCAGTCTCTAATTTCCAATCACTGGCCGGGCTGTTTCGACGTTATTGCAGACTTGTCGATTTTGCAGAGGGGGAGAATTTTTATACCTTGTTTTTTTTTGTTGAAATATAAATGTAGAAAATGTTAATAATTTTTTCGCAATATTATATGACGTATTTATATATACGTGTAAATAATTTTTTTCGTTTATCGCGGAAAAACTTTAGCCTTTTTCACTGTTGTATTTTATGGCTACTTATACATAAAACACACATCGCCGCTGTACATAAAGAGTTATCTTATCGCTAAGTACAAACATAAATATCCTGTGGGACATTGAATCATTACAAACAAGCGACTCTCCTATGAATGCAATTATTCTTTGTATTTTCGACGAGTTATTCATATAATATTCTAAAAAAAAAATTCCCGCTAATTAATACTATCACAAATATCCACTAAAAAAAAAAAATTCTACCCACGAATTCCCTTATTATCTACGTTCATTAAAAAAATTTTTTCTCCCCCTCTGAAATAACTAGACTCATTATTTTTTAATTATTATATTTAAAAAATTCTTTTGCGAGTGGATTTAAAATATTCGCAGTTTTTTCTTTTTTTGTCATAGCGCGTGTAAAAATTTTATATACGACTGTAGAAATGTATAAATAAATTTTCGTGATGTGAATTGAAAAAAAAAAAATAAAAAAAATTACGGTTGATGCGAGCACCGGGCGAGTAGTGTGTTAAATGCACGGACACGCACGTATAGCAACGTGCGCCTTTCTTTTTTTTGTTGCAATGAAGAAGCACATTGGGCACACAGGTGAAAAGCGTCAGAGTAAATAGAGAAAAGGATTTGCATGCTGCTTTATACATATAAATATCGAGAGGCAATGTGTGCGCGCGAGTGCATATGCGTTGCCCCTTGAGCTACACGTCAGTGCCCGAGATACCCACGGACACTCGTGCGAGTTGAGGCCTCACGGGCTCGGCAAACGTGACACACATTCGCTTGCAAAAGAGCTATTCTTCTAGAACAGTACTCGCCGTGGGTCGACGACCCGCGTGCTTCCCCACCCAACGCCCTGTCGCTGAACGTTCGCAGCTCCTGTATACGTCCACGTAGTAAAGTTCTCGGCAAAATCAAGAGTATCGGTTCTTACTCACGCTACATTTCTATGTTTAACAGTGCAATAGCACCACGTGCGTTCATTCGACAATTGATTTTCTATTTATAATTAAATACCGTTTCAGCTATAGCCTCTGACTTGCCCCACTGAGTTTTCAGGTTTGCGCAGTTAATCGCTCCAGGAAATTATAAATCTCGTTTTATCAACATTTTTTAAAGAAAAAAAAAATTTTTTTTCTACAAATTTAAATATTAAAAATGTCAATTAAACATTATTAAAATTTTTTATTTCTACTAAATGAAATTTTAGGGAATATAATTGTAATTAATTTCATATAGTCGAATTAAACACGTGGATAAAAAGCAGATAGTTATTGGAAGTTTTAGTTTGTATAGTAAAATGTTGCCGAGTGTAACTTGTATAGCCATGGAGTTGAAGTTGAGTTCTAAAGACGTGCTTTACGATAAAATTGATCGAGCATTCGATGAAGCGAAGATACAGTAGAGAGATGTAATATGCACTCTCTTCTACTATTCAAGTTCCAGACCCCAGACCCATTGCATCCCCACCACGCGGCCACTTTCTGCCTTACGTGTACCTAATCACCTGAGTGCTCGAGAAGCAGTGCTAAGAAACTTCGTTCAGACCCTATTGACTCAACACTCCAACTGTAGCAGCGTATAGCACCAGCCGGAAATCGGCAACTCGGAAATTCCTAAACTTACCCTTGCATCCCCTTTTCATACGTCTCTTTAGGCAACCGCCTTCACTTGCAATCTATCTACCCTTCGTCTTTCCGTCAGAATCTTGTCACTTGAGTTTGAAATTATTCAGATCGAGTCTCAGTGACTTCATCCTCACCTGCTAAATATTCCATAGCGTCTATTGATAATACTCTCTCTCCCTTGCCATTAGAATAATCTGATTATCAAGGCGATCTAATTGTCCCACTGACATTTGAATCCTCTCTCAAAAGTTTTGTATATCTAGTATATGCATTTATTATTTAAATATTTGCAATTTAAAAAACGAAAAATCCTTTAATGCTGCCAAAAATTTGCGTAATTTATTCGTGAAAAAAATTTCCATTAGCTGAAAAAAATTACTTATTGTTAAAAAAAAAAAGTTAGCTGATGGTTTTTTGGGTTAAAAATTTTTTTTTCTTTTAAATTTACTTGATGAAATTTAAATATAAAATTTTAAACTGCAAGAAATCTGTGTTAAAGTAGCTTATAATCAGAGTTTTGTTGATTATTATTATTGCCCAACAAGCATTGGATATAGCACCTACACAACTTTCTTTCTAAACAGTTTGTATAGTATATACATCAGAGTTGGTAAAAGTTTTCTTTAACACCGCACTGAAAAATAACAAAAAATTTCAATCGTATTAAATAATACAATTAAATATTTATCCATATTACATTTATGTGACTTTAAATATTTTAAATTTAAGAGATTATATTTCAAAATTTAAGTCAGATTCTTTAGAAAATAGATAAATCTATAAATTAATCGAAGAAATAATTAAAATTTCAATTTTTCACAAAAATAAACGTGAAAAAAAAAAAAATAAATAATAAAAAAAGTCGGAAAAAATTGTAGAAATTTCTTGATTTTTAGTATAATAATTTGTTAAATTCTTGTGGCAACTTTACCCAGCGGTCGGATGAATTTTTCAACAAAATTTCTCTGAATGTATTGCGTATGATCTCTGTGCATGATGTATCCACGCCTCGTTGTCATGTAAATATCTCACAATGGCCTAGAGTCTTCCATTTGCGGCATGGGATAGTGAGCCTCACAGGTCACGATCCAATTGGGCCCAGTGTATGTACATATAAACGCGATACATATCTGTACGTAGTGGGATAGTAAATGTGTAATCCTATATGCCATCTACATATGGCGGATTAGCTCCCGCTTGATGTGTGGACTGCATAATTAATAAGGCACTTAATGCGATCTTTAATGCATCTACATATTTGCTCCACTGTCAAGTATAGGATTTTTCTGTGACGCTGATGATCGTGGAGAAATTTCCGCTTATCAATTTTCCCGCTTGATTCTTGTGAAAGCCATCAGATCACAATGCTTCCCCTCATGTCAGCCTTTTTTTTCTGTTTCTCCCTATATTATTGAATATTATTAGAGAGTATACATATATATAATTTGGTAAATATGCGGAGATACTGTAATGAGAGGCCTTTTGAGTACTTTGTTCAGGGTTTCGTGTTTGTTGCTCGTTCGTATTCGTGTATCGATCGCCATTTCTAAACACACACACGGCTATACTCATTGCGCCTGCAATTATCGTATTAATCAATATTCAACCATGAGCCTCATATTCCCGTGGGGATCAGCCATAACGCACTCACAGTATTTGGCTCTGTTAGAATTTTTTTTTATTTCAAATATTAACTGATGAATATTTTTTTCATGTGTGCTAAATTAATACAGGTATTTTAATGCTCGAAAAATCCAAACAATGCGCGTATCTATACAAATGAAAATACGTTGAAAACATTTTTTTGTTTACTGCAAGTATAGAAAAAAGTGCAGGAGTTATATATAATTTATTTTAATTAAAAGCATGTTTTCTATGTGGAAAAAAAATTCATTTACATTTTTTGTTTATTTAATAACAAAGGTTTTTACTGTTGTTTAATTATATATTAGTCTTCATATACTCTTTTAATGATAATTTTTAAAAATATTACGAGTAATTATCCAACGACGAGAAAAATTTGATTATGTGCACGTGGCCTTTTTTCTGTTGACGCCATTTCGTGAAGGCATATTGAGGGATACGAATTGAATAATTGTGCATGATTAAAGTGAATAGAGAATTTAGATGTAAGAGAGAACGCACCTAAACGTATTCAACTTGAGTAAATATTACATGCGCAAAGGATAAGCCCACAGTCGAGTGCTCGTTCGTCGCTTATTCATGAATAATTCATGGGATGGCGAACGATTATCGCGATTTGCGAAGCGACAAGAGGGCGACGGTAATTATTTCGATGGTGTCGTATTTCCATTTCCTGAATTTTCAATTTCTATCTCGTTTTTTTTTTTTTTTTAAATACCATGTCGCAAAGATCTGCCGCGCTTTTTTGATAATGATGCTTCTACTTTGCATTAATGAAGAGTATGGAGGCTGAAAAAATTTTTTTTTTAATTTACAAGTATACTATTATTTCTTAGTCAAAGCCGTGATAATATATTATAACAAGTTGGCCGTTATTTCTCGGATAAAATCATATCACACTAACCTTGATTACACTCGTAGGTCTCCTTCATCACAGCCATCATCATCATCAAAGAAATCTCTTCGTTATAGCGATTACACTCTGTGGCTTCTTGCTTATTATTTTGCGGGAGAAACTCGCGCGCAAGAGAGAGTTGAAGAATAGGATGAGGGCGCGGAGGAGAAGGCGGCAGCCCGAGTTCACATAAAATAATTAAGAATCTCCGGGAATGAGGGTGCAAATAATTGCGAATAATGCCACGCACAATTGTTAGAGTTCAGTAGCGCTGCAGGCATAATAAGAACATTACGCGTGCTTTTTTTCAGTGCGTATATATACCTTGCGCCTATAGTTGATTATGGAGAGACGAGGTCGAGTGCCTGGATATTTTATAAGTCAGGGAGCGGCACTTCTTCAACTTCTCAAGCCTTTCTCATCGCACAGCTGAGCCAGTCGACCAATGGAATAGTTGGATAATCTAAAAACAACTTGCTATCTTGCCTAGTATATATCCTCTTGAGACGTGGTATTTACTGATCAATTCAGAAAATCGAGATATGTTTATCATAAATTCTCTCTAGTTATCGAGAAAAATTTATATCTGATGTGAAAACTTCAAATTGCTGAATTATTACTTACAACCTCGATATTTAAAAGAAAAAAAAAAAAAAAAACATTTCCGTCATTTTATATCACGGAAAAAATGGAAAAATTCGTTTATTTTTCATTTTAATTTCTCATTCAATCCGATAAAAGTCGACGGATAGAAAAATTCTCTGGAAGTGTTTTAAAAAAACCTTTCATACTATGTCCGAGTGATCGAATGACCCAGTATAAGTCGGAAATAAAGTCGAATTTGGCGAATAAGATGTACGACAGTGGGTAACGAGAATTCAAAGGTTCCACACGAGGACAGGAAGTAACTTGTGTGCCTGGTAACTGAACACTTCGAGTAAATTACACCTGTTTCCACCCCTGCCAGACGCAGCAGCGCCAAAAGCCGTTCCGGAACGTCGGCCACGAATAACCGGATGCGGCCCGAAAATGCCCAAAAAGCGAAACGGCGGCAAAGAGCGACAAGCCCACGGCGTCTTGTGACTTTTATTTGTATGTATATGTTTCGGCAACATACACCTTTTCATTGTCCATTCATTTCTATCGCATGCTGATCCCTGTGTGTATACTCCCTGCACCATTTTCGTTCGCTGCATGCATCAACATGAGTAATATGTATTTTCGCAATGCATAGCATTACAACGTCCGGCTCATCCACGTCATTGTTTCCAAGCATCATTCCATGACCATCACGTGCATTCACCAGACGTTCGTCGCCGCAAAGTCGGCTGCGCAAAATTGCGACTGTCAAAGAGTATCTTTCCACGCTGCTACGTGACTTATCACGTATGTCGTTATTCAAGTGGGCGAAAAATTAATTTCAGCGTTTTGTCTGTCAGGTTTTTTTCGTTTTTTCTTAAAGGGATTTATGATTTTTTTATTTTAGTTTATAGTGCTCAACGTCACGTCACAGAGCAAGCGTTAAACTTAATAGCCCCTCGCGTTACATAATTGCGTAATTGGTATACTTGACTCACAGAGCCAGTAGCAATTCCGAGAATCCCCTTGCTCACGTCCTCGGGCGAATTAATGTGAATTAATTGGAGTGTGATCTTACAACTCAGCCCATATAATTTGTCTTTCTATTATCTCGAAACTTTTTCCTCTCGCTGCCCAACATTCTTCAAAGCCACGGTGCCGTCACAGACTAGTGAGTTTTTAGTTTTTTTTTTTTTTCTCTTGTCTTGTTTCTGGGATGATTAAAACTTGTGGGAATTATATTTAAGTGTTATCCAGATTATTTCGTGAATTTTCTGCTGATAATCTATTTTTTTTTTCTCGGAATTTTAACAAAATTCTTCTTGTCGAAGTGATTTCATCGTTTTTCAAAAACTTGAAATTAAATAACTGCATTAATTCCATTATTTTTATTAATTATCTGAGGAAAAAAATTTTAATATAAAAATTTTAAAAGCTTCTCATAGAGTTTAACAATTTTTTACTATGTAAATAAATCAATTTATTAGATTTCTCTCAAGAAAATACATAAATTCATATATTTATATATACATAAAAATAAATGCAACTACGGAAATTAATGTCCATTTCCTATATTTTCAACCATAATAACAATAATAACAAGAGTGTGCGCAATTCTTGAGGAAAAAAACTCCTCACCAACTATTCCATATATCACGCGATGCAATCGTAATAACACGATGACTATGAGAATCACGTTGAAGAAAGTTAATGAGAAATCTTTCGCCTTGGATGAGTGATAAAAAAAAAAGCAAAAGTCAACATTATAACGATGAAGGGCGCAAGAAACACAACAGAGAGAGTATATAAGGGAGTGAAGGCCGTCTCGAAACTGGCCAAGTTTTTGCAGACTTCCGTCAGAGTCTCGCGCGCGCAAGGGGAGTCAACGGAGAACGAAACGTGGAGGAAAACTCAAGAGAAGATGAGATGTATACAGAGAAGAAACCAAGAGGAAGTTGCCTCCTGGCTCGGTGCGTGCCAAAAGGCGGTTTCCTCACTTTACATACGAAGCGCGCTTCCTATTGTTTTTTTCCTATTTTTTTTTATTATTATTCTTTATTTTTCGTTGAGTTATGGCACCGGTCCACGACGCCTTGCATCATGGCCCCTGGGGGACACGTCGCTGACTCCTCTCTTGCGCAAGAGCGGCCACGATCTGCCCCAGACTCTTTGGCGTCCGCGCACCACTTTTTCGCCTACTCTCTCGCTAGAAACAATATGCATATAGTTTTCTCACAGCCTCGTTCGTGTCACTTTGCTATGATACGACTCTTGCACGATTTCCCAGGTGACTTCTGTATACCTGTCGACACTTGGGGGGGAAAAAAAGTCTTATTATACATTTTTCTCTATTCCCCGCGATGAATAATAAATTTATAAAGTTTAAAAAATATATTAAAATTTCTCAGATTTAATCATCAACAATAATAATAATCGAATGATGTTTAAAAATTTTTTTTTTGACACTTAAAAAAGGTTTTTTGTTTAGGGAAAAAATTTTAATTATAAAGATCTCGAATTAATTCAACTAATAAAAGTTATTTTTCAATTTTAATTAGAAAGTTGGATTAAAATACGTGATATATATTTTTTTTTATTGATAAAAAAATATAAATTTAAATGATATGTAAAAAAAAAATATATCATGAAAATTGAGTATCATTATATAATTATTAATTTTTATACAATGTAGAAATACTTTTGATCAATTTTTTTAAATCAAATTGCTGAATTATGTAAATAACGTCAATAATTATGCAGGCAATTACATAAATTTGAAACATTGTATATATAATAAATATAAAAGAAAACTTAAAGATTGTAAATTAAAAAAATTATACAGTTTAAAAATTCATTGACGAATATTTTCGCTCTAATTCTTGGACTAATAAAAAATAAAGGAGAAAAAATTGCATTTGCACTTCCTCGAGGCTTGAATATCGACATGATTGTATCTCGGATACATGTAGCTTGCTATCAATGCCAACAGGATTAGCATAATTCCCTATCTCGATTCACGACGTGTCAGGACCAGTTATGGCTATCGATAGACGTAGCGGCATGTAGTTACACATGCGGAGGAAAAGAGATTGAGAATCATTTGCGGTTATAATATGCACGGGGTCTAGATGTGGAAGTTGGCAATACAGATATAGATTGTTCGCTGTATATCAATTACCTGCTCTGATATATACCAAGGGACTAGAAATTCTTATTACAAAGTGTAATGTTTCTCATTATCCAGCGCTAACGAGTATACCGCGGCAATCTGATCCTCCCGTTCAATTGTCCGCAATTCATCCGACTTACGTAACAGCCAGTGTGTCATGTATACATATATACGATGAATACTCCGCCGACGGTGGTCAGACAGGCTGTTCTTTGAGTGGAAATATATACTTCTCAAGTAAAATAAAAGTATTCTCCATCCCCCGATGCTTTGTTCGACTTATTTCTGTATAAACTGAAATTCGCCCCATTGTTTTAGGAAACGTTTATGTAAAATTTTCTTTGCGTAACAACCCCCGACAATTTTCCGATTACATTGTAACTATTCACAATGGGTACTATACACTCTTGTGAACGAATTTCGCTTTTATTAATATTTTATTTTATAACTGAGAAGAGTAGTTGGAGTTTTATTTTAAAAAAATTTATATTTTAGTTGAAAATTTAATTATCAAGCACAACTATACTTTTGAAAATGATATCGGTATTTATAAAATAGTCTATCGTTCAATTATTTCGATTTTTTTAGGTTTTCGAGTAGAATAATAGTATATTACGTGAGCGAAGTAAGATTTTTCTCATTTTTTAGTTAAATCAATTTTTAAAATAAGTTTTATAATTTTTTATTGAGGAAAAAAAAAATTTTTTTTTTGTCAGGATATATCCTCTTTGAAATCTCACGATTTTTGTGATTTTTTTAGTTTTTTATCAATAACTTGAGAACTAAGCAAGATAACGGAAAATATTATTTGAGTTAATTGATTGGAAATTTTATTTTCTAAAAGAAAAGTAGAATAAATTTTTTCGATATTTTGCTTCGTTTTTGAGATATTTTGAAAAATTACAATTTTGAAAAATTCATGATATCTCAAAAATTATAAGAGATATAAAAAAGTTTGATTAACATTTTTTGTAGGAAATTAAATCCCCAATTAATTAGCTACAATAAAATTTTTCGATATCTCCCTTATTTACCGAGTTATCGCTGAAAAATTGAAAAAATAACAAAAATCGCGAGATATATCCCTTGAAAAATTTCACCGAAAAAAAAAAATTTTTTTCTGTTTCATCCGAATCATTCTACAAATCATCTACATAAGTGATTTTTTGCAGATATGTTAATTATTAATTTTATTTCACTGAAACACGATTTCTTTTCTTTGAATGTTCACAAATTTTTTGCAAGTCCAAAAAAAATGACATTTAAATTGCAGTAAGGTAATTATACTGACAAATTTTTCAATTTAAATTTCAATGAAATAATTAATTATTTCAGTGATTTTTTTAATACCGTAAACAAAAGTATTCTCACGACAGGCGTATAATAATACGTGACGTTGGACAATAGCTAAAATTTTTTCTGGCAATGTGTCAGTCATCGGTGTCATCGTCTAACACGTCCGTTTTGTCCCCTGTCCCGTTTAAGAGCATCTAAAAACGTATATCTTGATTCATCGCATCCTTCAAAGCCGCGTTTCGCATCGTTGTCATCCATGTCTGATGACTCTGCAGTCCAATAATTTGCGTTAAAGCCTCATATTGTAGCACTTTGTATGTATAATCCATACTATGAGTTACAACTCGGGTGTACTCACATGGAACAAGAGCCGCGACTCAGCTACTACGGAGTTACGTGGAAAAGCTCTTGCATGATATTTATCGCTTTTGCAGGCATAAATAAGACCTCGTACATAAATATAACGCGGTTTTCGCGGTCGACGGGAAATATACCGTCTGTATCAAGCGCTACGATGACCAATGGCGCCCGTCTGATGGCTAATCAATGCGTGGAAATGACTAGGTATTTCTATCAATGCTTCGCACAACTGTTTGGCAACTTATGTAAACCACTTGGTTCACGACTAAACAAGTTTATCGCGCGGTATACGATGATCGACGGCCGTGACCGGAAGGACGTTGAATTATGCAATGCGTTGCGTGCCAGACCCTTTGAGCTCTCCACCAGCTCTAAAACCTCAAATGACCATCGTCGACAAACCGGTAACTATATATATGAATCGCTGTGATCCATATTGATGGGTTTCCAACAAATCTCGAATGTTCATCCATCCAACATAAAAGCATCCACAAAGCTGAAAAAAAAATTTTTATAATTAAAATTTCAATCATTTATGAAATTTCGACTTTGTTGTAAACAATAAGATTCCCTTCTAAAAAAAAAAAAAAAAGTTAACCCCCTATTTTTAAGGGTTGGTTGCGCGGTATTTGATCTACAATACATGATCCTCGGGGCAGGACCCGCGAAACTCGACGTAAAACACAGAATTAAGCGAGGTAGACTAGTGAATTGTTTAATGGAATTTCGACTTTGTTATAAACAATGAGATCTCTTCCTAAAAAAAAAAAAAAGTTAACCCCCTATTTTTTAAATTATTTTCATGGATATAATTCCTTGAAGCCTTGAAGAATTTTTTCAGTTCATTTCTTTTAATAAGAGAGAAATAATTTTTTTTTCTCGCAATACATTAAATATAAAAATGATAAATAATGCGAAACATATCATAACGCAATTCCTGAGATTTTTTTTAGACGCTAGAATAGTCAACCATGTGAAAAGTTTGATTTACGCCTGAATGAGCCGTTGAAAAATATCGCTTGAAAGAAAAACAGAGGGAAAAAATGCTTGCAAAGTTGTATTAACAGCAATTCAATCGACATCTATATACCTAGCAGCAACCTCATTTACATTGAGTCAAACGCATATCAGATATAGGGTGAAAACAAGTTTTGAGCGAGTGCTGCTGCTGGCCGTGCACGCATTATGCATGCTGTTGAGGAGAGAAAACACGATGTATCTACATCAGAGTCAGGTTCAAGACTGGTCGGAGGATCTCCAGGTGTTGCAGACACTGCCCGCGCATTGTTGACGCAAAAAACTGCTTAAAAACCGCAGAATAATTCATTATCGACCGGTCGTAAATCATACTGTGCCAATAGGGACGGTCCTATCACTCGAAATACCCCGGGTGTAAACAGATGATGAACGATCGCAATTGATATGCGAGTTCATGGAAATTTTGTTCTTATATTTATTACTTTAACCATCCCTTCTAATTAATCAAATAAAAAATTGTCTTGTCGTCATTGAAAAAGCACAAAAACACTGGACTATTTTGTCAAATTATAAACCTTAATCTCAAAAAAATTTATTCAAATACACCTTTTAAAAACCCCATTTAACACAACAGATGCTATAAAAAATATTAAATTAACAATATTAAAGTAGAAATAGGTCGTAGATTTTTTTTTTACGCAGAAATTTATCACCTGTGTCAATCGTAGAGCCTTTATAAGCCGAAAAATTTGAGATTTTCTTTGAATTATTCTCTAAATTGATTGTATTTACTGTTGAGAATATTTTGATATGTTTGAATTTAATGTTTTGATAGAATTTTGAGTTGAATATTGTGAGACTTTGAAGCAGAATCTTATTTGCTCAAAGTGAGATCTCATTATATATACTTGCGTGCGCGAGGTGGCTGCGGAAGCAAGTGCCCGCGGTGGAATCGCGAGAGACCGAAGATGCATAACTGTCGGCGACAGGTGTTTGCAGAGGTCCTTGCGGTTTTCAAAGGCACGTCGGACCCCTTCTGTTTATTTTCACATGCGACCAACGTCATGTAATTTGAGTTATGAACAATATCTCGACATTTAATTAAACTCAATGCATACCCGTGCACCAATGACGAAGTTCCACGTCCTTTTCGCGGTCTTGACATTCCCCCGAGCTGACTCCACAGGCCAAAGGACACGCGTTGCGTCAACCTTGCTCTGTACCAAAGTGGCCTGGTGCTACGTCGCCGCAGGAATCCCTCGAGAAATTCCGGCCTCGACGCGACATCGATTGTCAAGCACTCTGAGCTAACTTTAGAATAATTAGTTCCTGCGAAGAAGGTCACTTGTAGGTGTACACACACCATATAAAGTCAAGTTTTTACGTGAGATATTTGGAATTTATACTTTTTTGAAGTAATTAATATATTCAAAATCTTTTTTATAGACAATTTTATGTACTATAAAAAATGTGTTGAATAAAAATTTCCTAAAATGCATAGTTATTGAAATATTTACGTAAGAAAAAAAAAATATTTAATTTATCGTTTAAATATATGAGCAAATCAGGGTGATTTTATTTGTAAATATTTTAATACGTAATTTTTTTTTTTTTTTTTCACGAGATTTTTAAAAAGTTGGTTTATTGTGGAGCGAAAAAAAAAAAATTTATGCTTTTTATAAGCGGATTTCCGCTTATTATTGCGGGATTCAAGTTTGTAATGTTTTGAATAGTGAATTCAGTTGTTATAACTGGAGGTTTATTATTCCATTTCCGCGTTTATTTATTGATTTTAATGCGAGGTATTTATTTTTTGTCAAAAAAAAAAAAAAAATTTATTCTTGGAAAGATTTAAAAAATTTAATTTGATGTTTGTTTCGATAATTTCAATGGCCTTTGATTTTTTTTTTATAATTATTTTCAATTACTCGAATTAAATGTTAAATTTATTGGCGTCTGAGAGCGATTAAATTAGCATTTTTTGTATGACTTAATTATCATTTTAGTAAACTCAATTCCATTTGAAACTTGGCGTAGACTATGCAAAATTCAGGAAGTTGCATTGAAGCAATTTTCTAAGAGGGAATTAAATTTCTTGTGAAAAAGGCAAGTCTCAAGTAATTTCATTGTCACTAGCCAAAAACTTTTCAACACATTAAAAATCCAAATTTATTTATTTTCCTATAACTATATAAAAGAGTATATCGCGTATCTAAGACCAAAAGTTACGCTGCAAAATTTAGACCATCTCACTTGCTAATATCTCGATAAAAATGCAAGTTAGACAAATTTTGCTAGGAACTTATTTTCTAGCTAACAAAATTCTCTACAAAAAAGATTTCTTAGCAAAATTTCTTATCTTCCGTAATTCAGAAGCTATACTATTATTTAAAACAGCATCATGAAATCTGTCATTTTTTCGAATGCGCCGTTTTGGCTTTAAAGACACTATGTAACAAACTCAACTGTCTTTTTCTTACAAAATGTATATACCCACCATACTGACAGTCATTTAACGAGTCTGAATATCATTTTCCCTAGCACGCTATCACACTCTTTCATTCATGTCGACAAGTTTTGCTGAACTTGACTAAATTCGCGTCCCCGGATCTCTGAGTGACTTTTGCACGGAGTAGGCGTTTTCTTGCACCTTTGCCTCGATGAAAGTCGGAAGCCTGGCCTTCAACCTCTCGAATAGGTTCCGCCCGGTTGGCATCCAGCCAAGGAACAGGTGCAATCACCTCAGGTCTTTTCCTAGAATCGAAAAAAGAAAAAAAATCGCACACGATCATGGACTGTCTGTAAAAATTTGCTTCCAATTTTCTGATAATATATCCTTCCACACCTCGCCAGTTGCTTTTCAAGAACTTGTGTATGTGTGTCTGCACAAAACTTTTCGCCCAAGCACAAAATAACATGCAATCAGCTAAAAGCATATTTCACTCCCTCACCTCGCACAATTGAAAGACGAGCTAAGCGAAGAAATATGTTTCTAGAAAATGAGCAAAAATGAAAATGTCTTTGCGTCCTCTTTCCATACACATACACACATTGGCCAAAAGAGTTTTCTTTCTCATCGTTAGGTAGCGCCGCACCAGTGCACACCTTTTGCCGCGCAAAATGTTCTCTTTCAATTTGGATCCCTGGTGCTGCCTCATCTCGATTCGTCACCAATGACTGGAACGTGCTCTTGCACAATCGTTCGTGCTTCCAAGTGTTCATTGGATCCGTGCCAAAGATCAGGTGTGCGATATACATGCACCTATATTCGTCGGATCCTGCTATACAGTTATATGTGTGGCCGAAAAAGTTTTATTCCGTCGCGGACGAAATACCCTCCGGATGCGAATTAACTGCTGGATCGCTCTATCGGGTTCCAGTCGTTGCGTAAATTAGATGGATAGTGTCTTTGTATATAGTTATTATCCGCTCGTGGCCCGCGGACTCTCGACAATCAGTTTCACTAGAATTTCCGGAATATATTCCGGGTATTTTTAAGCACTTCATCAACGGCATGTCGACACTGCGCGCAGCAACGTCGAGCTGATGAATAACTATAGTGAGCAGCTCTTTCAAGCACATGCTAATGCCTTCTATCCCCTTGCGGATTTGTTCAGAAGGCAGCGTGTATAACCCGTTGACAAGTTTTTTTTCTGGTGATAAAAAAATTTCTGAATTAACCTCGCGAAAAATATTTTTCATCACGAAATCTTTTGTGGCATGCAATATATTTTTTTTTTTTATTATATTTTTTGCATGGAAAAAAATGTATTTTGAAAATATTAGTATATAATATATTTATTTAGGTTCTATTTGATCAATATATTGTTAGTCTTTTGATGCAATGACAAGAAAAAAAAATAAATATGAAAGAAATTGATGAAAAAAAGTGGCATTAAAATCTCATGTTCGAACGATTTTCCGCAGAATTTGCAATACAGAGTGGAGTCTCGACTTCTCATGGTGCGCGTCCCGGCAACCCCTATTATTGAAGGGAAAAATCCTCTTACCCCGAACAAGGGTCACTCGTGCGAGTATATATATAACTACCGGACCGTGGACAAGGCGTATTACACTCTTCTGAAAATCCTCGTCAGATATTTTTTCGACACTATTTGCGGGCGCCCATTGTGGTTCACCCTTCTTCGACGAGTGTCATGGCAAAATGTGCAGAGCCGTCTATTCATTCGCGGGGGTGAAAAGCCACGGAAAGGAATAAAAGAAAAAAAAATCAAATATATGCGACGACTACTGGCGATGATTTTATCGCGAATATTTTTTTTGGCTTCTCGCCTGCAGCCTCTCTGCAAATCTGTATATCAATTTAATTTAACTAGGATATAGTAAACGATTTAGCGGGGTAAATAAGGGTGTGTATAGGCACTGGAGAGAGAAACACACGAGAATGTTGGCACGTGAGTTGAGCGAGAGTAGGGTTTTTGGCTCTCCCGGCTCTAAAGCTGCGCCGGAACTATGAATCTCGGACACCCCAGAGCGCAGAGAATTACGGCCCTCCCTTATTTATAGTTATCGCATTTTAAAGCGTATTTTCTGGCCGCGAGGGAGCGCGGGGTGAAAATTTAATACCCTCTCGCTTGGGCGCTCTTTTGCGACACAATATAACGATATATGTACGTATATGTGTATGAATGGTTGCGTTTTGTGTACGATCGTCGGAAATCGAAACGGCCTCGCTCGATGAATGACTCGATAAATTTGTATAACAACAGCGAAACCTTGTTGATCAAGTATATCAAGTTTTCTTGTCTGTGTGTGTATGCTACTGCACAGGAAGCCACTTTTTTCCTCCCTTTCCGCACAGTCTTTTTTTCATATTGATCGCCCACATTTTCGTGGGTTATTAGCATCCACATTTTCCGCGGGTTAATGTCACTTTGAGTGCTTGCATTATCACTTTTACCTCGCAATCTTGTCGCTCCAACCGTTTATAACATCAGTGCAACTAAGGTATAACACGTTCATAACGCTTTGTCATTCATAACACCAGTCTGATATATGATTGATGTTTGTTCGTTGGCTATTCTCGAGTGACATTGCGCTGTTTTATCGTTATATCCACGTCATTTTACCCGAGTTATAATTGCTTTGTGTTGGATATACTTGGCTAAAGTGTATCCAATATTTAGCAAAATTGATCTGAATTTTTTATTATACTCTGTTTTATTGTTCTTGTCAAGAATATTTGATTTTTAAGAGCGTTGAATTTATACGTATTACTTTTTTTTTTATTTTATAGATAATTTGTTTTCTTTTGGTTTGTTTTTTAAAAGTGTTATTTTAGTGGAAATTTATAGAAAGATTGATTGTATTTGGCGAGTGGAGATTTTTTAGGATATTTTATTTATGGTGTTTTTTATTTGTTATTTCTTAGAGATATCGCGTCCAACTCTGGGATAACGTGTATATAAAATGATTTATAGGAAATTCAATTTCCTATGAAAAATGTTCCATCAATTTTTTTATTGGATTTCTTTTTTTTTTTTTTTTTTGAGATATCCATCGGAAAACGTGACACTCTTTTTATTAATCAATTGTATTTTAATAAATACTGAAAAAAATTGATGATATATTTTTTAATTTTTGTAAATCATCTAATTTATTTGAAAATCGAGAGCATTTATTTTACTCATTATTGTTATATAACACGAAAAAACTATTTAAATAATTTTTTTCATTGAAACTAATGATTAAAAAAATTATTTATCCATTTTTTTCTTATAATTATATACTTTTTTTAAATACTTTTTGATGTTTGATATTTTAATTCTGTAAAAATAAATGTTTTACAGCAATATGTTGGAAATTTAATGAAGGAAAATTTTGATTTTATTAGAAAAAAATAGTTATACTCATGGGATTGATGGTATTACCATCTCGAGAGCATTTTCCAAAATATATAAAATTTGATTTGGTGTCAAAGGAATAATTTAACGGGCGCTATTGCATGGAAATATTATTACATTTGCACAGTATGTATCTAATCATCATTCGAAATTCTCAGTCTGCCCCGTAATACGATTCCCCCGGGATTCACCCGGAATTTCAGAGTCTCTACATCCCGAAGGCTCTTTGCGAGGATCTCGGAAGCCCGGTGAAGAGACGTAACACCCGTGAATAATGGATCCACCCATCCATATCTCTATTCTCAATTCTCTCCCTCTCTGGGCCTATGTACTGTCGACGAATCTCCGGCATTGGTCGAATAAGTAACCTTATCGCCATCGTGGTGTACACCTGAATAAATGAACAAATAATCTCGCCAGTGTGCACACTACATTGTCCCCGGGTGGATTAAGATGTCAATGCATGCATCATAAACACCTGTCTCACACTTTTCTTCTCATTTCTTATGTGCGCAACTCTGAGAACTATTTCAAACCGCCCTACGACAGCTTTAATATATGCACTGTGTCTCTTCAACTTAAGCTACCCGCTTATGTCTGTCAGTGAATTTTCTCTCAGGGTTATAGTTTAGTGTACTCTGAGAGCTAGTCTAAGGAAACTTCATCATATATGCCTTTAGGTTTGTGTGCCCTCAGACTCATTAATTTATTTAATGACTTGGGATAATGGTATATTATCAAAGTAATTATTTTTCATTTACTATTTTTATTTTTAACTTTTCTCTCATTTTTTCTATCATCTCGTCGAATTTTTTACCATGATTGGGAAATTGAAGCATATATCCAGTCGATGTATGATTTTAAATGATTTTTTTTTTAGTTGTGTTTGTGTTTTCACATGCGAAGAAGTCAAGAGTTTGTTTTGAAAATATTACAACGAAAATAATGGAATATTTAGAAAACAACGAAAATAACGAAATTTCACGAGTTTAAACAAAAGAAATCATTAAAAACCTTTTCTTTACATTGTCAAAAATTAAAATTTTCATTATTTCTTCGATTAATCTCTAGATTTATCTATTTTCTAAAAAATCTGACGTATTTTTCAATTTTTTTTTATCCAAACCAGAAATATCGTGGTTACCACCAAACACCTTTGCATCAGGTTAATATTTTTACAAATTATTACTGCCACTATAAACAACGATACTTTTTGTTTTTGTAAAATAAAATACCTTTTCCAGTCATGTAACTAGATACAACCCATTAAAACAAAATCCATGTATATATCAAATATTTGAGTTAATTAATAATATTTCCTCTTGTTTCAGACTGACAGTTCACTCTGCAAATATTCATCTCTGGTGAGTAAATAAAAAAAAATACTTTTTCATATAAATCTCCACAAAATATATATTCACGATAAAAAACAAAAAAACGATAGTAAAATATATTTTTCATAGCATGGAAAATAATTAATCAAAAGATATTTCATCTAATGAAAATAATTTTCATAAAATTAACTAATTGCCCGGCATAAATCCAACTAATACATATTTGCATTTAGTGCGAGTGTATATTTTTTCATGTTTTGTACGATATAGAGTTAACAAATTTATACAGCAACGCGATCGTGCTGGCACAAACGAAATGGACGATATTAACCACATATTATGGCTGCGAGTATAGTGAGTTTTTGTGCGGTTACTCCGCGGACGAAGCGTTTGTGTATGTTTATGTGCACACTCCACGCAATATACAGCGTTTTTATACCCAGAGATTTTCAGTGCAATTTATCGTTATAACAATACAATATCCCGGTAGCTGTATAACACGTTCGTTATCTCACCGGCCCTCGATTTATCTTCTCACATAAATAATTTATAATCCGTGAGCAAGGAGGAGGAGCCGCGATGCAGGGAGGGAACAAGTGAAAAGGGCGAACGCGTACATACGCGCGGCCAAAGTGCACGTCCCTCATGCAACGACGACGACGCCGACCTCTCGTTTGTTTTCCTCGGCCCCAAGAACGCACCCCTGTAGGTCTCAACGTATACTCTTGTATACACATGCCACACACCGTTGATATTAAACTTGAATATAATCTTGCCTAAAACGTTTTATCAACTTTCAATTGCATATATATCCAACCAAAACCTCAAACAACTCTGACTAACCACTCTCTCAAGGCTCCACCCCACGTTCTGTGGGGTGTACAATTTTTTTTCTCATTGATAACACTTATTTCGAGGCATTTTCAACCAAAAAAAAATTGTAATTTTATGGAAAATGAGCTGAAAAATTTTTTTTCATGTGTTTTTTTGTAAAATTTTCATACTGAGCGGTCTAAAAAAATTTTTTTTTTACGCATTTAAGGCTTTAAGTGATAAAAAGGTGTCGAGGATGTATCATCGTCAGGCGTGGTTAATTGTCAGACCACATGGATATAATTTCATTGTATTTATTTATTTATTTTTTGTTTTATCAGACTTTGTGCATACTGTCTATTTGGCACTTTCACTTCCGGAAGACCAACAACGCACTTCATTTCCGCCGGATTTACGGTGTAAAAGTTTAATTCTAATGCTTAAAACTTCGGCATATATAGGGAGAAAGAGAGTGCCTCGCATCTATTTCAAATCGAAGGCCTAATGTTCAATCAACAAATTTAAAAATGTATCATAAAAAATTATTACCGTGTTTTATTTATTTATAAACTTTCTTTTTTCTTCAATTCAGTAAATTCATTAGTGCGTATTTAAAAAAAAAAAAAAAAAGCCTTTACATTTCCCATTTTCTCGGGTGATAGAAAATAAATTGAGTAAATTTAAATGACAATTCCCCTTTTTTCATTATCAACAATTTCAAGTGATGAAAAAAAAAAAAAAAACAAATTCTGTCAATAAAATACGGATTTTATTATAAAAAATTTTAAAAGAAATAAAAAAAATGGATGTAGCAGTGAATGAAATGATGATGAGGGTTTAAAAATTGGTTGTTGCCAGGGTGAAATGAGCGGCGAAAATTCTGTGGCAGTCCATAAATTGGATTATGGTTATTGTGGAGGAATGGGGAGGACACTGTATACTCTTAATTTTGCCTGATTGGCCAGTCGCCAGCGGTGAATCGAAAGAGCTCTCTCGTCTTTCCATCGGTTTAATATATATAATATCTCCGGGCGGTATTTAGCGGATATTAATATTTGATTTGTCGGTTGCCGGGTAGCAACGTGGCTTGCGCTGGATTCCCGGGAGGTGGGAGGAGTTCCTCCACCGCCTGATGACGGTTCCTGCACCTGCGCTGCCACCGCCTCAGCAATAACTCCTCGCCCGGCGACAGCGACTGAATAGACACTCCGCGATGACGTTGAGCCATTCATCTATCGATCGACATCGAATATAGAACATCAGCCCTATATAATCGTTTATTTTCCCCGGTAACAGCGTCTACCTATATATGTATGGGTCGCTGACAATGTGCGCCTGCATGTCTGCCACAAAAATTCACGATTTTATCGCAGCCGCGTTGTCGTCATATTTTTTTTCTCACAGGCTTATCACTCTGCCTTTATTCCCGCCATCGCCGCGCTTCACATTCAAAAATTTTTAGTCGCATTTTTCACGTTGAATTCATCATGAATATTATTATTTCACTCCATTTCATTCGTTCAAATTTAAAATAAATAAAACTCTCACATATATATACTAAAAAAAAATATATATATACATCTATATTTTTATTTGTTCTAAATTGTGAAATATAAAATTTTCATTTCATATTTTTTTCTATGGAAATTCAAGTATTTAAATATTATATTATAAGCATTAAAAAATTGTTTAGTGATTTTTTTTTATTAGTAAAAATATAACGAAGCACCATTTGCACTATAATCGAAAATTCACTGAGAACTATTGATGCCTTTTGAGAAATTTATCAGTGAGCTCACGTATTATCAGTGAAATGTCAGATAAGCCCGAGGCACCTGAGCAATTATTTCCGATCAAGTCATGCTCACAGTGAAATTTTGTCGAAAGATGGCTGTTCTCGAATCTAAATTATCGTGAGCGCTATAAACTTATTTATAATAGAAAGTATATATACAAATCACACAGTTAAAAACAAATTAAAAATTTTCTATCCACAGTTTTTCGTATAAATAAAAAAATATATAAAAAATTTGGGACTCAGGTTATACCTATTTGAAATTGAATAAAATGAAGAAAAAAATTTTTTTTCTGGTAAAATATGAGATATATTTTGTAATTTAATGTGTTTAAAAATTTTTTTTTTGTTATTTTAAAATAGTATATAAACTCGCACATGTAGCAAAAGTTTTCGTAGACTTGTAAACACGCGCGATGTGACGTTTTATTTTGTCGGTGCGAGCTTTTCTTAAATTCAAATGAGGATAGCGACGATCGCGCGCGTTGTCTGAGAGAGGAATGAGGATGAGGGAAAGGGGATTTTCCGACGTGGTGTTTCTCATTGAACGCTGGAAGAAAATTTATAACGTCTGCCGCGCCTCTTTCCTCTCTCGTCGGCGCGGATGGGAAATAGAAGAGCAAAGTGAGGGCAAAAGAGACTCTGTGCGCGCGATATACATTGTATATATCCGTATGCGTGTGTATGCCATGAACCCCCGAGACTTTTCACACCATCTAGCGCCGTGCCATAGCAGGATATTCAAATGAAACGTCTTGTGTCGCTCCCTGTGCAGCAACGCGCAAGTAGCGCGCTGCTGGCCGTTCGCGAGCTCTTACTCTCTTTATTGGCTCTGAGACCGATGTCACTGCGCGCGCTCTCTATGCACACTCTTCTGCGTGCATAGATATCGTGTGAAAAGAGGCTTTATGCATATAAAAGCTCCGGTTACGAGAAGAATGCAAGGATTTTGTACGGCCACCTACTTTCAACAATAACGCTTTTTTTCAGTCACGAAATTGAAAAACGCCCGGCTCCGCCTTATTGTGAGCTGCCCTCGAGCCATACCAACTGCTAAATTCGACGTTTATTACTCGCAGCAAGTGAATTGTTGGCGGGGCCTTGTATAAATATAGCCTTTGAATTTTTACTCATATTTCTTTTACTCTATATTTTCAAAGCAAGCCTCCAAGTCAAACGTTATAAAGATTACGGTTTTTTTCGTTTGAAATATTGTATAAAAAATTAAATTTTTAAGTTTGTTAAAATATATTGCATGAATTTCTCATTGAAATATTCGAAAAATGCACAAAAACTTTCAAATAAAAATCAATGATTAAATAAAATCTAGCTGTAAACCTCAGTTTGACCTACATAGCGTTGTTTTTATACCTTAGAAACGTCAATTCGCATGGATAAACCAAGTTCAGGACTGCAAAATCATGTTGGTGGTTTTTAGAAAAAAAAAAAACATGTGGTTAACATATCTAGAGCATAAAAGAAACAAAAAAATCGTAAGAAATATTGAAAAATATAATCGTGCAACGTTATATTGACAGCATTTTATGTACTCGGTATCTCACCTATAGACACACATACGTCGTGTTGAAGTACATTTCTGCAAAGAATCAGGCCACGGATCATGTTACACCTTGTCAAGAGTTTCTCATTGGACGTTGACGGTGGTCGCGGCACACTACTATACTCAGTTCAGCTAAGATCCGCGATAAATTACTTGAAACAAGCATTAAGACGAGCCCATCCACTGCTATATGCACGTTAGTCTGATCACGTAGTGAGGCAGGACGTAGATAATCGGTCACTGAAATCGTCCACACGCGACCAGTCAGACGACTCTCTATATAAGTTATCATTGCCGCACGTTGTCGTTGCAACATAATACTTAGATCACATTGTGCCTCTGACATCTAATACTCTAGACGTGGCGGGGCAATTATAAAATTTCTCTGCCTACTGTTGCGAACGTTAAAAAAATTTTAACAGCTGGAAATATGTATATATTAATATTCAGTGGAAAATTTACTTTCCAAATAATTTTCGTAACACGCATCCTCGGGGCTCACGGTCAATATATAGAGGATAGACAGTGGAAAAAAATCCGTCTGTTGCAAAAAAAATAACAGACGTGAGAGAGTGAGGATTTTATATTGGCCACGCCCTCTAATATGAAAATATATAATATACATATGAAAAGCAGAAGGGTATTCAGGTATATCCGCGGAAAATCTTGATGAAGGTTGCCCCCCTTGCGCTGAAAGTGCACTATATGGGTTTTATAATAAAATATCTCATGAATAATATTTATTTTTTATCTTTATATATTTTTATATGTGTATAAAAAACGTTTAAGGCAAGCTAGGGTTTTATCAATGTTCTCGGTGGTTATATATGATATGTTTTTTCTTTGTTTATGATGTTAAAAATTTTAGTTTGACAATGATATCGGGTAATTCGGTGAAAATATGCGTCTTTTTGTATTGCAAATATCTCGGAAACAGTGTGTATGCAAGCGGTTACGAGGCTTTTTGTTCAGTCTTTTTTATAGCTCATGAAATTTTATATAAAAAAAAAAAATGGCCGTTAGTTGGAATGTGTCATAACTGTCAGAAATGATATATGCATATAGATCTTTAAACGAGCCGAGATGCAAAACTTTTTCTATACTTAAATTTATTATGAAATTTTATTGCAATTATTTTATATATATATTATTTATTAAATATTTTTTGAATTTTAAACAATACTTTTAAATCTAGAATAAATTTTAATACCTGTGGTTCAGATTGAAAAGAATTTTTTTTTAGTAAATTTAAAAGAGGTTCAAATCTCAGAAATCTTGCGATTTTAATGATTTTTTTAGTTTTTTTGCAATAGCTCAATAAATAAGTAAAATATTAAAAAATGTTATAGATAATAAATGATTGGGAGTTCAATTTTCTAAAAAAAATGTTAGATAAACTTTTTTTTATCTCTCATAATTTTTGAGATATTACTAATTTTTGAAAATTTTGATTTTTCAAAATATCTCGAAAATAATTCAAAATATTAAAAAATTTTATCTTATATTTTTTGTACAAAATTTAATGAACAATCATTTCATTTCAATGACATTTTTCATTATCTCAATTATTTACCGAGTTATCAACAAAAAACCAAAAAAATGACAAAAATTACGCGATTTCCAAGGGATACCTCTTTCAAAATTTGACGAAAAAAAAAATTTTTGTTTTCTTCATTAAACATTATAAAAATCACTGTTAAAACTAATTCAACTCAAAAACAAAAAATATCAGAGTTCCGGCCGACTTAAGATGGGTTTTTCCACTTAAAACTGTCAAAAATCGCGAAAAAATCGTTTTATCATTCCAAAAAATACCGCAAACGGGTTGGAAATTTGAATTTTAATATATTCGATATCTCCAAAGCTTCATTATAAAGTTATAGATCTCTCGGTTATAAACCCCTGAGCTTTTATGGAATCCCACAATTGTTCGATATCCGGGCTTGAATGATGTTGTTGCACAGCAAAGTACGGAAGGATCAGTATTGATACTATCACGATTAATATTTATGACTGAATATACATGCCTCGTTTCACTCCTGCAGTCGCGCAAAGTTCGTTCCGCTAAGCCCACCTTGTTTTCATCGCAAGAATACATACGGAGATGGCGTGTACGTGCAGCATCTGCACCTGCGCCCTCAACACACAAAGAAATAAGCGCCAGCAGCAAAACATACAAGGTTTTATATTATATACATACATGCCTGTTCGACCACACGCTCTGTGCCGTCAAATATGGTGTTGCCTGCGACATCAAAAATAAAACAACGGTCAAAAACTAAATAGTCCAAAACGTAAATTAAATTAAATTTTTAAATAAAAAAAAAAACACATATACTTTCCCTCTTGTTCTGCGTCTGGCAACGAGAGTCGTGAAATTTTAATTAAAAACTTTCGTTCGTTCCTCTCTGACGACAGTTCTCAAACGAGCGTCACCAGGTTGTTAGATCCTTTGACGTATCATCTACAGTGCACTTCTGCCAGCTTGAAAAACACATGCCAAAATATTATCAACGGATAACAAAAGTTTTAAGACTGAACAGGTGTTTACACTTTTCAAAATGTCTTATGACTTATGAAAGATCATAAAAAAAAATATTCTTCAAACTTTTTCTTATGTTTGATTAAATTTTTTCTACATTTAGCATCATAAAGGATTTTTTTCATTTTAAAAATTAATATATAGCTATAAGGATGAATTTTCCTCCAGATCATTATCATTAACGAGAATTAATAATTAAGAATTAAATCAACTATTTTATTAAGACATGAATTTTTTAAAGCCCTAATTTAACGATATAAATAATAACCTATAAGGCTATTATTTTTTCTCGATATTTTTGAATAAGTTTGTGGTTATTTAAGGCGTGTGACAACTTGCAGAAAAAGTATTTTGACTGTGTTTATTCAGTGATAATAATGAGCCTAATTTTTTTTTTTTTTTGTTTTTCCTGTGCATTTTTTTTTGTCGAGGGACGACGTGTAGTTAATTGCCGAAGAGTTAGATGGTATGCAGCTGTGTGCGCGCCCCTGGCAACCGTTATTGACGTACAGTCATGGCTCAGCTGTTGTATGTTTCTGCCCTTTTCACGGTGCAGCCGCACGTCATGTACTAGACCATCGACATTTGTGCCCCCGCGCTCGATGGTATGTACCCATCTACATTCCGGTGTCTGTCCACATATACTCCCATGTGCCAATGTGGATGAACACACTTTTGCTACATTTTTCACCCTCCATCCTCTCTTTGGCTGCATGCAGTGACGTCGGCATTATATCCGTTCGCGCGATATTAGATTCTCGATTTAATCGACGATCAGTTGACTATGATTGATGTCTAGTCACATATATATCCAGTTACAGATGTCGAAAATATAATTTAATGGTTGTTGTAACATAAAACGACTTTTCAAAAAAATATCCATTGGTATTTTTAACGAGAAAAGAATTTTTTTTAATTTTTTGTCTACATTGATTGACGTTTAAAGAATTCTCTTGAGTTTTTCGTTGGTTTTTAATTTTTTATGATAACGAAAGAGAATGTTTTCGATTTTTCGAGTGGTTAGAGGGCACTTGGGACGTTGAATCAACCTATAATCCCAACAGGATTGATTGTAAAATTTTTAATTAATTAAACTGAATTTAATTAGTGGAATATTTTATCTCAACGAAAAAAAAAAATTTTTTTAAGCTAAAAATTCTATAAATAAAATGAGAAAAAATTCATATCTTTATTAAAACATCAATTAAACACAAAATTAATGAAAAATCATTTTTTTTTTTAATCTTTAGTTGGGTTTTTTTAAAGGTTTTTTTTTTTTATTTTAAGATTTTTTCGTAGAGGAATTTTTTTTTTCGACTTCCTGATGGTGCCTTCTGTTTGGCTTTTTTTTTTTTTCAGACCTCATGACCTAAGCAATTCGACTCTTCTTGGAATTTTCTGTCACTGGAGCTCTTTAAAAGTTTAAAGGGCCGCGACAGCTGTCTAGCTCATGCTGTTTCATTTTTAAAGCCCAAGAGAGTCATTCGACCAAATATATACCTATATACAATAATATAGCAACGTTTTCTTTACCACCCGAGGTATAAACTGCCCGTCGAAATATTTGTGCCTGTGTGGCAATAATGTTACGTCATTCACATGTCAGAGGCTACTGGAATTCCACGAATTTCCTCCCTTTTTCCTCGTCCACCAATTTCTGCTGTTTAGGTTCTGTTTAGCCTTTGTACTGTGCCGGCACGCGTGTGCTATACTACTAGTAAAAAAAACACGGGTATGATAGACCTCAAGCTATAGGGTTCATAAATGCGTATTATTATGAGTATACACATTTTTAGAGAGTGAGAGACGACCATGCGTGTGCACATGCTAGGCCCGATTTTCAACTCTGTTAAACTTGGATTTATGAGAGGAAAAAGGAGCTTGTGAATTATGTATGATAAATATTTTTTCTTCAACATATTCTTCTACCATAGGATTTCATTAGAATTCGAATATTAATATATTTTCAACGTCGAATGAATCAAATAAAAATTTTTAAATTAAAAATTTTCCAACCTATAGACGAAAAATACAATTCACACATGCGATACTTAAATTTATTTATTCTAAAAACAAAAATGCTAAAAATGTTGAATATGAAAGTAAAGTTAAAAAATTATGGATCACTTGAATTATAATAATTGTTATTATTTTCTTATGCAAATGAACTTGAAGATAATTTAATTAGGAAATTTCTCCCCCAAATTTTAGCGTTTGGGTATAATGAAAATATTTTTTTAGGGTGTTGTGATAAACTCATGAACCATCTCACATTCAAATTTAATCAATTTAAAATATCATTGTTTTAAAAATATACTTTGATAGAATGAAAATAATAAGATTAAGGAGTTTTAGGATTGAAAAAAAGGTTAAAAATAGCTAGAGAGATTTTAATTGCTTACTATAGTGATCAATTGACAGAGATCAATTGAAATGGCTGACCCAGTGCATCGAATGACACACTCACTTGTTACTGACCTTTCGTAAATTGAAGTAACTGAATTTTCGAGCGCGTTATGGGCATCCGCGTTTCTGTGTGTGCGATGTGTCAGGCACGTAGAATCCAAATAAATCACTGACTGTGTGGTCCCACTGCAGAAGCAGAGAAAACCAGTAGCACTCGCGTGTCTCTGTAAAACAGGAAAAAAATACATATATATATATAACTCACTATTTTTACGACCTACCTAAATTGCTGCTTGGTGGGATTACTTTTGGGTTCGCACGGGCACGCGTCGTAAATATTTTTTTAGTACAGTTAGATATCAGAGTGGAAATCTAAAAATGTTCAAATAAAACTCGCATTCATTTATACATATAATATAAATATTCAACAAATACAAAAATCAAATATAATCTAACATTTATATTGCATAATTATTCATTTTAATATTTGTTTACTCGAATTTTCTTATCAAAATTGATTTTTTTCTGCTTTAAATATTTATTTTTCACTTGAAAAATGCCAAACACCCATAAATAAAATATTTAAAAGTTGATTATTTAAAAATTCTATATTTTTCAATATAAAAACTATGAATTAAATCAATTCCATGGACTTATATAGAAAGATAAAAAAATTTTCTAATGCTTAAAATTTTTTTATTTCACTCAAAAACATCATTTTATTTTGTAATATAACTAAAATTGATAATAAATCTTATTTAAATGCTGAAAAACAAAATAATCACATACCTAAATTAAGATTTTATCTAACAATGAAGAAATAGCATGAAATTTGTGTGACAGATCGATAAAAAAGATAAAACCGCCGTATACTGCACCAGAAGACAAAAAATTTTAAGTGCTATTTGAAAGATTCACCAGAATTAAACGAAAAGTTGAAATAATAAAATAAACAGGTATAATATTTGCCAATAATAAATTATCGGATAATTTGGAGGAAGAAACCACAGTCTAGATGCACTCTATAACATTTTTGGTATGTATACGAGATTATGTCAGCCATTTGAACCGTCTCAGCTCAGAGTGCCAGAAGAGATTAAGTTGATGAGTGCCAGGGCGAATTATTAGGCATTTGGCCCAGGGCTGCTAGTTATACTACAGTGCACCCATGTGTAATCATAACCGAGCATATAAACCTTGGCGCGTAAATGCCGCTTGCTTGGCTGGGATGTTATCCATGTAACGGGCACACCGCTAACCCTTTAAAACGCGTGTGGGCATGATCTATTGCACGATCCTGAACTGTGAATACTGTTGTAACGAGCACAAAATTACGAGGTGGATATTACAACAGGAGAAAAATCCTCCATCAAGCCTCAATATTTCTCTCTATTTTTTTTTAATATTTCATCTTGTCATCTAAAATTTCTGTTATTTACAATTTTTTTAATAGATTATCCTCTCAAGTTTGGACTCTGATGCCATTGTAAAAATGTCTCGGTTACCGCGATTATTCCTTCACATTGATGATAAGCCCTCTCACATTTCACGTTTATATCCGCGTCGTAAAGATTCATTGTTTAAGTTATGACAGAGATGAAATTATCCATTGATGCGAGCACTTCGATAAGTCGTTTATCGTCTAGACAAGTAAATGCCCTACATGGATTTTCACGAGGTTATATGTATGATAATAATAGTTTTTTTCGTTTGGTATCCGCAAATTTTTATTCAAACTTTTCTTATTGTTATTAGGACAGATATCCCGACTAATCGCTCGGTTGCTGCCTTAAGGAGATTATTTATTTATTCGGTGATTATCATTAATATGAGAAAATATATCCGCGCAGTAATTTCTGGCATTGGTGGAATTGTCTTCTACAACTGATCCCGTTACGTGGCGAGTATTTTTGGCGGCATACTAAATCCTCGTGTGTATCAGGAGGAACGGAATGACCGTGGGAATTATTTCATAATTTAAGGATTAATCCTCACCTAGGTAAAATCTTCTCGCACATATTCTGCTCATGGATGATATAGAAACCCTAGAAGCGCCAAAGTAGGCACACATGGTCCACTCACGATAAGACTTTATCCTCATTCGCTAACGATGAACTTTCTATAGAATATTATACTGTGCAAACACCGAGGGCGGAACCGTCCAGTGTCTTTATTATTACAATGTGCCCAAGGCAAATGTAATTAATTTTATTTTTCTCATTTACTATTCTTATTATTAGTACTATTATTATTTTTATTATACAGAAATGTGCTTGCATGAAAAATAGTTTTTTTAAAAATAATTTTATTAGAAAAAAAAAAAACTCTAATAGTTTAAAAACTTGAAAAATCCTTAAAGTTGAGATTTCAAAAAATTTTTTCGGTTCTATAGAGTGTTTATTCATTTAAAAATAGATGAATATATCTGATTGAATTAATATTGATTTATCTAAATAATTTTTTCGAGTTGATTTTGATATCTTTAAAAAAAAGAATTTGATGTAAAGTTGACTTTTTCCTAAATAACTCGTTAGCAACGGGTCCATTGAAATTTTTATAAGAGATCATTTTTATAGAATTTTTTATAATCTAGAAAAAAGTATTTTTACAAAAATTAAAAATACCCTTTAGTTTTTGAGATATTGGCAAGAAAACAAAAAAAAAAAAAAAACTTAATATTTTGCTATGAAGATAATTAATCATCAGTAAAAAGATGTGAATTTATATATTTACTGCAGTTTCTTTTCCAAGTAATAATTTATCCGAAATTCAGATGCGTATAATTTATATAGTTGACCTAGTGGAATAACAGATTTATTTTTGTTAACCTAGCCGTCAGGAAGATGTAAAAACGGTGGAATAATAAGTCGCGTAGCGGAAAGAAAGTTTGGAAAGACGAAGAGATGCATTTGGCGCTTTGCTCGTCGCCTTTTTAGCATACTGCGCGATCTTTTCGCCCGACAGCTTCTGGGTTGTCAGGCTTAACGACTTTTCGTATTACCGTGCGCGCCGGAACCGCCTAGAGAAGGGTATAAGAATATAGCGAAGCGAATAAGAGGTGGCCAAAGTGGGGTGATGGCAAGTTATGTACGTTATATACATGTAGATATAACCTCGACGGGGCCCAGAGGGTTGAGGAGAGTAACTTCGTTTCCACTTGGGGCGTTGAATCGTCCGGAATAATTTATAATTAACGTCGACGTGACCGACGCGAATACGCTGGGCATGAGGAATGAAGTGGAAGTTTAATTAATGATAGGGTATGGTGAAGACGGGCTAGTATACTGTTTTTTTAACAGCTGTAATCAAAAGTGGGAGTGGTTAAATGGTCAAATATCTTCTGTCAGTTTTTGAAGTTGTAGTGAAAAAGAAAGAGATTTTGTATATATTACAGCTACGCAATTAAACTCGGCTTCTTCCAAGTATATTACAGATTAGGCTTACGTGTGTAGAACTTGAGATGGCGTCAGAACAGTTTTCGAGAATGACAGCTGCCGTGTCTCACGCCAAACCCCACAACGTCGACATGAATACGATGCCACGCGGGGGATGCCAGAATATTTCTCTGTTTGCATTCATTTTCGTGTTTTAAAACACGACACTTTGGTGGTAGAAATTACCGCCTATTTCTCCGAGAATTCTTTTAATCAACTTCCGCTCAAACTGACTAAATCTTGCAATAATAAAACTGTTATCTTGGACGCGAAGTTATTATAGAGCTATAAAAATGATGGATCCAATATATACAATGAGTAAAAACTTTTTTATCATAATTTTCATTTTAATTCGCCATATATAATTTAAATAACTTGAATGAGTCAACATTGGGGAAGATAATGAATTTTTATGGTTCTATATGAAGGGAAATATGCTGGAAATTAGACTGAATTTTGTGGACGAGAAAATAGAAAATGAGAAAATTTAATCCAAGTGTACAAAAAAAAAAAAATTTTTTTTTAGATGCAAGAGAATAAATCCGCGGAAATGGAGAAAATCATGTTGGCAGACGGGTTTTCCTCTGTCGATTTTCCCATTCGCTCGCTTTTCATTACTCTGTATGCACGGGCTATAGTGCAGCAGGAGAAAAGCTCATAGCATGGTCCACCTCACCTCTCACTGAGTTATATAATCCGATCGCTCTTGCAGATATACACTATTTACATACTGCATGCGAAAAAAAATAAATATGTAATTAACAAAAGTAGAAAAATTCATGGGTTTTTCTGTTGGCACATACGTGCGTTGAAAGCGGATAGAATAAATATTATTTTTCCTCTCATCTCTCGCGTATATTTGTGTGTATACGCAACAAAATAAAAATTATAGGCAGTATCAAAAGCATTTTGCAATTTCTCGTCTACATACACGCATTTATTTGCGATGGAATTACGTAAAACACTGACTGCAAGATTCTGGGAAACGTCGAGTGTTTTCCGGTCACCTGGGAAGGTTGAGTGGAAAGTTACCACTACTGTTGCACGCTTACGTCCTCGATCGTTGTAATCATCCGCTCGATTACAGTGCGATTCGCGATAGCCCACAATTATCGTTTAACGTCAGTGAGAATCTGCAAAGTGGGCGAGACAGAGAAGGCGTGATGCTACCTCTATCAGTCTACAATTAATTTTTTTTTTTTCCTTAGAATATTATATTTTCTACATTAGTCTCCGGAAGAGGCTTCATATCTTCATTATTTTCTCGTTAAACTCAATTTTTCCAATTAAATACAATCTTTATATGAAAAAAATGTCTAAAAATTAAAATTTTTTTCCCGTATACTTGTGTATTTTTTATTTTTTAATTAAATATTGTGGATTAGAAATGTAAAGAAATTTTCCTAATGTTTTTTAAACGTTTAATAATTATTAGAAAATATAAAGACCATTGTTTTTTAGTAAGGTAGATTCGTATAGGGGAGTATAAATTTAAATGAATAGTCGGAAAATCATTGAAATGGTAGTGTATTGACTTTACGACATCCGCCAGTCACCTTTGCAATTTCCTCTACATACTTTTACTTTTTCCTGGTTTTTTTTTTTTCTTTCAACGCAATTTTTTTTTTTTTCCCCGCGTCATGTGTCCCCCCTTCTCTTGATGGCTATTTTAGCGTTGGTTCCCGGGAAAAATTGTTTACGATCGTTTCCTCAGTTTTAATGGTGCGATGTAGTCTTCCCCACTCACTTTTAGTCGCTGCTCGATTATATACCAGCACGAAGTTTAGTCTAGAACCAGGTGGTGTCGGCAGTGCAGTTCTATATGCTCTCGAGGATTTTTTTTATTTTATAGCTGGCATTTTAACACCATCGGTATATAACTGCGGTTTTTATCTTGAATAATGATTTCCGGAGTTGTTGATAATATCGTGATTGTTTCTTACCTCAGATTTATTTCTTTATATATGGTTTTTCGGGCAGTTTGTAGTAAAAATTCATTTTTATAATATTTTTGCAGTTAATCTCGATTTTTTTTTTTTTTTTCGTCAGATTATCTAATTACTTTATTACCGCCAGTAAGAACTTTTTTTATTTTTATAACCTGTGACGTTTTTATGTTAGTTTTATCATTTCATCAAATGAGAAAAATTTATTTTAACCTAATTTAAATTTTTTTCTCATCAAAAAATTTTATATTTGAAAAAAAAAAATTTTTTTTTGTAATATTTTTATCTTTTTGAAAAAATTCCGCAAATATTTCTTAAGGATGTTAGAATACTGGTATATTGATTGAAGAAAATGAATTTTTTTAAGTTATAAAATTTTTTTCTAAATATTATTGGAAAAATAGTTTTGACGATGGAATTGATAATAATTTGAATTGATAAGGGGCAATTACGCGGTGATAAAGACGATCACTTGGTATAGTATCGGATAAGGGTTTTTGTGTAGGAGGTCTATGACCGGCAATCTGCAATCATGAGCCAGCAAACTCCCGCTATCGGTCCCTACCGACGCCGTAAACGTGACTTCTACATATCCGGCGGGGCATTGTTTCAGTCTTCACAGGTTTACTGGGTTAGTTGGGTATCTGGAATAGAATGCCCGGTCGTTTGGCAGTCAGCCAGAAGCAGCTTTGCTTTCCCGGACGCGTAAGCGCTGTTTCAGTATGTGACAACCTGAAATACACAACGGAAACAGGTCGACTATATAGACGAACAAAAAAAATCTTAATTTTTTTGGGATAAAAATATATTTTTACACCAAGAATTTGTCTTAATCACCACTTAAAACTATAAATTTATCATAAAAAACACCCGAAAAAAATCCCATTAAAATTCATAATTTTTTAACATTGAATTTTTTGAAGTTATTTTTCTCATTTTTTTCATTTCATCACTAATAGTTTTTATTTTAATGTATAGTTATATGATTAAAAATTATTGTATTTTTTTTTTTTCGAAGATTGATTTCTATTTATTATTGCATTTCTTGATATTTTGCCGCGAGTTCGTTTTTCATTCATCTCAGCGAGGCTGGAATGAATCCAATATTCTAAAACGAGAAGTGGAAAACTGGGAGGAAACAGAGAAATCGAGAAAATAAATAACTAAAAAAAAAAAGCTCGGAGGTCACGGGTCCCGGATATCGAGTAGGATCTTGAAACATCGACGGGCAACGGTCAATTGTCCTCCACTTTCTACCTGGGAAAATATTTTCTTCTCTTCTTCCCACACACACACGTATACAAGAGCGCGAGCATCGCATCTCGAAAATCACGGACACACGTTTCCTGTGCAGACACTTGACAAGAAAAAAGAAAACGTGCTTTTTCGAGAGGTTCAACTTTTTATCGAGATTTTTCATCATTTTATTTACACAACTTTCATTGTAAAAATCTTTCAAATTTTATTTTACATTGAAAAATAATTCCAAAATTCTAAAAATAATTTTTTCAACTAATATGACTTATAAATTTTATTTGATAAAACGTTTATTGAACATCCATTTTTAATTACTTATTTGACAAAAATTTTTTTAAAATGATTTCTTTTTTATTAAAAGTATTATAACAATAGTTAAAAATTTTCAGCGTTGTAAAAAATGTAAATAATAATTAGCAATGAATATATTTCGATAATACTCACGCGATAACTAACCAGAGTATAGATATCCAAATATTTATTTATACTGTTGCAGAGGCGGCGTAAAAATAAATAAGTATGATAGCCTGAATAAAGAAAATAATGATGCAAGTGCATGAGTAAATTACGCATACTGCTCGAGCTGACAATTGTGACCTTGGGCACTAAAGTGGAAGCTATCGAGAAAAGCGAATTTCATTAGCCGACAAGGACTTTCGCTATATAGGTCTAAATATATGTGGTCGTATAGCACACGATACCGCGATGATGTAACCCGCGTGTGCAGGTGGGAGCTGCATTTAATGCCGCGACGATATGCGAGCGCAGAGGAGTGTAAGATTGACACACGTGTATACTAAGTAAGTTCCTTGTGAATATAACCGCTGTGAGAGGAGGTTTGGCAAATACAATCATGGGAAAAGTCATAGGAATTAATAAATTCTGTTGACAAATCACTGCGGAACGAATAATGCGCGTCGTGAGCATTACAAAGGGGAGTACAAAGGAATTATCCCAACTTTCAAATTCAATAGAGAATGATTGACGCATATTTAATGCTTGTTAAGTATACTTGCCTATATCAATTTTATAAATAAAATGTTTTCCAATTGAATGCATGTGAAGAAATCAACAGTCATGATGGATCACTCGTAGACAATTTTTTATTTACTGTCAATCTATCTTTTTCCAGGATTAGAAAAAAAAAAAATCTTTTATTTATTTATGTTAATGCTACAAGTTATGATAATTAATTATGAAAGTATAGTTATTCTCTTTTTCTAAACTCGTGTGGGCCAGTATCTGATGAGTACCTTAATCTAGTTCAAGGAAAAATGTCATCATATGACTTGAAATAAATCTAAAACATAAATTATCAACAAAAAAAAATTCTAATTTTGTTGTCACACGTCACACTAACTCATTTTTTTAATGATAAAACAAATTTTTTTTGTTCAATTATTATTAGAATGGTGTTTAAAATTTTTTAAGTAAAAATAAATTCGTTGGATTTACAAAAAAAGAATTTGACTAAGAGAAGACACTTTTCTCGTGGCTAATTGGATATTTAATTATCGTAAAACTACGAAATAAACGCAATTAGTCGATAGAAACCATGTGCAGATGATGAGATCTTCAATCAGGGGTGGGAATGGACGAGGGCAGAAATTGGACTACAATAGATACATGCATGATTTCAAGTGGGAAAAAACAAATGTATATGCACTCCTATATTAGTTTAGAAATTCCCATTTAGGGCATTTCGGAAAATTGTTTTCACCAAAAAATCTGCACATCTCAATCTTTAAAAGAAACAACAAACAAGCAAATAAAATAAAAATTCGTTGTTTTGACGTGGAAAATAAATTATAAAATTTTTTTTTCATTTGGCAGCCTTGCATTTTTACTTATTTAAAATAACTGAGGTGTCCCAAGAATATTTTGGCACAAAAGACAACTCTTAAATAACGTGAAAATAGGAATAATTTATTTCACAGTAGAATAGACACTTGGGAATAATATGACCGACCTTGAAACCTACTCTTCTGGAGTCCAGATGATAGAAAAAAAAATTTGAATACCGTGTGTTGTGTTTTTTTTTTGCATTGAAAACAATTTACATTGAAAAAAAAAAAATTTTATTCGTGTTTTTCTAGTTGAGGGTCATCAACTAATGCACGGATGACTGTCGACCTCACCGCGCTGTCATTGCGTCATCTAGATGACTACATGCATACACGCTTTTCAATGGCCGTGTATACATGTATGCCGACACATTTAAGTCGCGTTGTTGGTCGAGTCGACAGACAGTCCGGCGTCGCTGCAATATCTCGCTTTACTGGTCTCCTGGCAGATTGCGTCTATAGTGCTCCCACGTGTATATGTGTACGCATACATATATCGGAGTTGCTATAACGGATAGAATTCAATGCTTTCTGACAGCGCACAGCGAATGGCTTCACTCGATTTCTCTAAATCCTGGATTTTATTAGATTTTCGCGAAATGTTTGTTTTATTCTCACTCGCATTTCGTCCCAGGGTACTTTGATGTTTTCACAAGTCTATTTTTTTCATCGCAATGGCTTTCACGCCGCTTCAGGATAATATTGAAATCCTCTCGCTTCCCCTATTATTCAAAGCGATAAAATCACTGGAAAATTTTCACTCCTTTTTTTTCTTTCTTCTTCCTTAATATTATTTTTTTTTTTTTATTATCTCTCGCTGGTATATAAGTTTCACACCATCGATCTACAATTCAATAACAATAAAAAGTTATTAATAAATAAATTAAGCAATATAAAGCCTCCAAATGTCATTTTTACAAGAAAATAAAATTAAATATGTTAAAATAAGTATTTTTGATTTAAATATTAAATTAAAATTTACAAATTATCACGATATAAGAGTGAATAAATGAAAGTAAGTTATAAAAATCAAGTTTTATAATTGTGAAATTGTAAAAGTTGAAATTTGAAAAGTTCAAGTAGGGCAATTCACATGAAGAGTTTCAATTTACAGGCTTTATTTGGTATATAGAACCCAATATCCATTATTACACTTTGATTTTTGAAAGAGATATTGAACATGATGAAAGCACATGTATAAAAGCAAATGAAAATTTCCTTGTCGTGACACGACGTCGACGACGACGCGAAGTATAGAGGCTGACGAAGGGAAAACGAAAAAGTACTCGTAAAAATGATGATCGGCACTATACCGTTTTCATGTGGTCCGCTAGTATAAAGTATACCGGATTTTACTGCATTGAACTTTTTTTTTTTTTTCCTTTTTACGAGCTATAAAGACGCACACTTCTGAATGCCTCTAGGCTTTCTTCTTGAAGCCACTTCACAGAAGTGGTTGAGGCCTGCTGTTTTACTTCGCCTTCTCTCCTCTTTGCTCTCTTATTTCCTCCGTTCGATGTTCCATTGACGCAACGAGCCCCAAGAGCGATGAACCACTTCCTCTAAGTCGTTATTTCATGGATTTGTTTCTCTTTTTTTTTTTGCTGCAATCGTACGATTTCTCTCAATGGCTTACGTAGAAAATTGTGCAGATATTGAATCATCCTTGCTGAAAGAAAAAATTAACCTACTCCTTCTAGTGGCATTTAAATCGAGAGATTTTTCTTATTTATATTTTATGCTTTCACTGAGAGGGTCAATAGTTTTATGATGGCCGGATTTCTGGGTTAGACACATCGAGCATTAAGGGTGACAATTTTCACAGTCATGACAAATTCAGAAGCAAAGAAAAAACGCGCTCTGGCCCGGACAAATGATATACCTCTCTTGCAGGGCGCCGGAATTGATCTTCCTTTAGCACTCACACACTATACATCACATTCTCAATCTAGTTATTCGTCTTTTGCTTGTATTCTTCTCGCTCTCAGCGTGCACTCACCCATTTGTCTATGTATATACGCGAGTTGTGAAATTTTTTGTAGCTGCTAGATGAAAATTCACTTGGTAAATCATCCCTAGAATATTCGGGGTCACGTATATACATATAGTATACATGTGCCAACAGTGCCAGAGATGTTCTAGAAAAAAAATACTGTTTGATAAACGATTTTTCTAATTCAATTTTACATGCGACATTTTTTTTCTGTGATACGTCATACCTGTTTTTGTTTGTGTTCCACGATCTTTCGAAAACAAAAAAAAATTTCATCTGTCACAGTGAAATGTTGGATACATGAAAAATCCGATATTTAAAAAAATTACAAAACCTTTTACATCATTAAAAAAATATTTTTTTTCCAAGTTGATCAAATAATTTTGTGTTTTTTTTGGACTTTTTGGGGTGTTAGAAGTTGAATTTGGTTGGAAAAAACTCAATTACATGATACAATGTTTCCCAATGGGATAATGTATTGCCGAGCGTTCTCGAAGACGATATCTTTTTTCTCCTAACAACCTTGCTAATCGTGGTGTTGCGGGAGGTCGTGGCACCTCGGCCTCGTTCTGCGAAGATGCACGATAAGCGAATCCCACCCTCTCCGCGTCGAAGTGCAGGCCTTATCTCTCGTGACTCGTGAAATGATAAAAAAAAAGAAGCCGCACGTATACTCAGCGACGAGATAAGTCACTCTTGTTCACGTCTACAATATTTTATACATATACTTAGATACATGCAGGCCGGGTGTGCGTGTACTAGGTCTCATCACGTATGTCTTATCGTTCGTGATGACACGAACGGCTATCATGCATTGCACATAGCACATAAGGAGACGTGTATGAGTATTATTCTGGAGGTAAAGTGAACTGTGACAATGCTCCACGACCAACAGTGTATTATGATTTACCCCAGCTTTGCTATACAACCGTCTTATCCATCAGCCTTGGAGTATCTCTCGACCCGTCGCAACCGACCTCTTCACCTCTTTGTCATTTTTTTTTTTCCTTTTTCTCAACATCGTGTGGTTATTTGGGATGCTCCAATTATTATCACACTGTGTATAATACTCTCAAGCAGTTAATTAAGCAGTGTCGCATTGTATAATTATAAATTAAAATATCAAACTTGTGATATATGGTATAAAAATTTTTTTAATCAGAAAAATTTATTAATAAATCTCAAGTATGTTTGCTCTTTTATTTTTTTCACAAACTTGTAATCTTACTCATTCCCCTCTTTTGCTTCTCCAAGTTCATTGACTTGCGTGATATCGTTGTTCACGTGCTTGCTTCTATATCTCGAGCTTTAAATTGCTTTATTTCCTCAAAAATTTCGGATACTTTTAATTTACATGACATATAATCAGATGATTTAAATTTATTTCGAAATTCGCATCAAACCCTTGAAAATAAGTTCAATTTTAGATTGTATTACTTTTTATTAATAGTGTAAAATAGAAAATGAACGTAAAAAAAATTTTGTTAATCATTTTTTTTGGGTAAAATAGTGAGTTTGAGTGAATTTTTTCTATTAAAAGATCTTTGCAATACAAAAAGATCTTCAATTTCTTGTCTGACAAAGCTTTTGGTAGAAATGGATATATGTGGGTAAAATTAATTGCTAGAAGATCAAAGCAGATATTGAGAGGATGTATATAAAAGTATAAAATGGAAAATTGGTAGAATCTTTTGAATTATTTTTTTTTCTTCTTTGTCTACCGTATATTTGAAATACATCAAAGGATATAAGAGGAAAATATGGAGAGTATTCAATTGAATAAGGTAGTAGCAGATGCATTTAGAAGAGCACATATCGAAGTGCTTCAAATGGACGAATTGTTTATTTTAAAGACCACAGTCATAAGACAATATTTGCTCACTGAGGAAACCTTTGCAAGTGCTCAATGTCTAGTGTATGTATACATATATTAAAGTTGATAGGTAATCTATTTTTATTTTCTACCTGAGAAGACTTACTTCAAGTAATGCTAATATTTCAAAGTTCTCGTACACTAAAAAAACATTTCCATTTGAAATACGAGTTCTTATACATCATAACTCAAGGGAATATTAGAAGCTATTTTTAAAATTCACTAAAAATATATTTTTTTATTCACAAAAAATTACAAATATACAATTTTTCCAATTATTAATTGATTTTTGAAAAGTTAAAATTTTTAATTGCTAAAAAATGTAATTAAAATTCTAGATTGATATATCAATAATTAAAAAAAAAACGTGAGTATAATTATAAAAAAATATTTCTTCACCGTGAAACAAAATTGTGAAGAAATATATTGAATTTATAACGTATAAAATCGTTTATTCTGCTTCTTATTTACTGCGAATAATGAAGAAAATATAAGAAAGACATTTAAAAGAGAAGAATAAAGGAGAAATTAAAGGAAATTAGAAGCCGAGTAGTAAACGAATTCAGTGTAATTTTGCTTCCTCAGCATTGCGCGTAGTTTGATGATAAAAAAGAGAACAGAGAAAAAAGATCAAAGGTTCAATTATAAAGTAATTCCATTTTTCATTTGAAAATATAAAGAATCTTTTAATATCCGCATTGTAATACACTGTTTTATCGTCGTTATTATTTCCCTATTATTTTTTCATTCGTATATTTAAATTTTGATTATATTTCTGGTATGCATCAATTATGTAAAAACATGACTGTAGATAAAAATTAAAAAAAAAAAAGAATGGTTGATAAGTGAATTCACAAAATATGAAATGCGTCAATGAAAATTCTTGGCTAGACTTCTTCCGGGGTTATCAATATAATTTGTTATGCAATTGGTTGTGAAACGTAAAAGGCATATAAATCACTCGATCCGTCATTTATTTCGTCCAAATATAGCAATGATTTCAAATGACTTAGTTACGAATTCCAATACATTTATAAATTTTATGATTCTTGCGGAAATACGTTATGCACTGCATGCGTATATGCATTGAATCGATTGGACAGACCAATACTGGTTACTACCACGAAGTTGTGCAGAATGCAAATTGGAATTTTCAACTGTCAGTTATGCTGAAATTTCATCTCCTGTCAAAAACATTTTTTCATCCCTTTTATAATAGCAGGAAAAAAAAAAAAAAAATGCTGAATAGAAAAAACTTTTGAATAGCCAAATGCGAATGAATTTTATTAGTTAAATATATCATTGAATGTATAAAATAAAAAACTTACCAATAATTCTTTTACGAAATTCCGATGCAGAAAAAAACAAAAAAAAAAAAAAAGCTATTTGAATTTGGATGGTATTTATTATTATTATTTCAGTTTACTTTATTTGTTCCAGTGCAATTTCCTGCTGCAACAGTTTACAATGAGTAACTGTATTCGTTAAAACAATTTTCGCGAATTTTCATTCACAATTCAGCACCGGAATTTCACTTTTGCAATACCATTGCACACAAGAGCCACATACTGCTCTGAACATCATGGAATATTTGGTTATAGTACCTATATATATCGTTAAACGAACAATTTGAAATCCTTCGATAACTTCGACAATTCGATTAAAGTCCCTGCCGGCAAACTATCTTCCCTACTGCGCCCTTTTGATATTCACATACATATATAGTCTTCGTATACATATTTCGTATACATACACATAGAAACTATGTATTATTGTTGCAAATAAACCAAAAGTTCGCAAATGATTTTTCCACATTTTATTCGCGATGAAAAATATATTTCCTTGAAAATTTATAAGGCCATTAGTATATTGAAAGTTTATGATAAAGAACGAAAAAAAAAAAAATTCACAATAAATTCAAATAAAAGTATACTATTGATGTTATTACGGTTATTATTTGTGGAAATTCATTTCACGTGTATGGCAATATAATATAAACGAAGCAAACACATTTTTCAAAAGGCATATATAATGAAATAAAGAATTTCGCGAATATATCTCTTGGATCAAAATAACATAATAGTATACGGACAATAATGGAAGCAGGGAAAATGTGATGTTTACTTTGATAAATCTGATGGCGAAATTCATATCGATTCTCTCTATGTCACTCTTTTTTTTTTTTCTTGTACTGCATGATGCATAATGCATAGAACATATATATCTTTATATGATCGCCCGCGAGCTGGATATGCATTATTATGCTATCGGACAAAGGAAAAGTATACAGAGAAAGTAGGTGACTACAGTAAAGATGCAATTTTAGAAAGAAAAAAAAATTGCATTTTGCATTTATTAATATATTTTTTGCATTTTAATGAAACTAAGCTAATTTAATGTCATCATCTGATGATTATCATCGTCCAGAGGGTATTACTCTCCATCATGTAGAAATTGACGACGACGGCTCGCGTCCAGCAATCTGTATTCGTCGAGCACGCGAAATATCCAATCTCTTGATAATCTATATGATGCAATGCCCGCAGGAAATTTCCATGTGATTGTCATGAAATCTTGTTACCCACGCATTTCAATGCTTCTAGTTTATTTTTTGATTACATTTTAATCAAGTAGCTTAATAAACTTTTTATTCAATTTAAAATTTAAAAGAAAAAATTTTTATAATAAAAAATAGTATTTCAATAAATAATAATTAAAATAATTTTATTAATGCATTTTTTTTTTAAATATCGTTGGAAAGTTAGTATCATTAAAATGACATTAGTTAAATTTTTTTACACGCAATTCAAATTTTAGATATTCATTTCTTCACATAAATTTACATCACATATCAGATCATTGAATTTTAAACATATTTCTGCTTGAAATTCCAACGAATTTTCAACAGTACATTTCAATCAATTTTCATGCTTCATTTAGCAAACCTTTTTTCCAGCCAGGATTCGAAAAGGAAAAAAAAACTTTCATGACTGCCGTATATATGCATATATAGTGAGGGAGAATGAAACTCTGTTGGTTCAGTAGGACATATCGATCGGGAAGCCATGTTCCACCGGCAGAACTCTTCCTCGGGGGCCTTTGAGTCACTCAAGCAGCAAACTATGCATTCTGAATCAGCATACTCGAGATGACCTCTCTGTATATACTTTTTTTCTACTTTGCACTAGAAGAAACAAAACAAAAAGATATAAGATTGATAGATATTTTGTGTAGTAAAGGTAAAAAAAACTCAAGTTTGTTCCTCTTCCTCTTTTTTTTTCACTTCTTCAGTTCTTGCACACACATTCATCGCAGCAAAGCGAGAAACAGAGAGTGCAAAAGATTTTTGCACACACAATAGTTTGTCACAGACAGTGATTTATGGTCACGTCGACGTCGTGAGCTTGACTGCAACTCTCTTTCTCCCTCTCTTGAGTTGTACATATATAGACGAATTACATGAAAATGTCTAGAACAGTCTTGATGTTACGAATATAGTAGTTCAAACAAAAACAACTTCTCTCTATGTGCGTGCGTTGCATCTCGACATATAATTCTTGATAAAGTCTTACGACCCCTACGGAGATGTAAATTACCTGTCGCCTAGCTCGATTAATAATTGCACAATCCAACCGCGCGAACCGCAACTTCCAGATGTATATACTTATACCTACTTTGTATTTCTTACGGAAATACGAATGTGCTTCCATGCAACATGAAGCGAACTTTGTTCTTGATAAGTTTTCTTCCTGTAACGACTTTTTGAAATAGTAATCTGTCGGCACTATTATCTACTTAGAACTAAGTCTTTTGCACACCCCAAAAGCAAAGAATGGACGGTCCCTAACTTCCGCTTCACGGACTTTTGCGGTTGACAGCACGTAAGATAACTCCCCCAATCAAAAATAATACAGAATTGAGCTGTCCGGATTTACTAAGTGGGCATTTCCATCATAAGTTTGATTCTTTTGTTATTTCGGTATAATCGTAAAATATTATTTTACTTATATATAAAAGTGTGCTTTTACACGTTTAAAAAATAAAAATGACTTTTCCAGTTTCTAAAAGCAAGTGGCGCCTCTACCATCAGTTGCAAAGAACTGTATAGTCTGTGGTAAAAAAAAATAATTACATGTACATAGGATTAAATGTGTGCTTTATGGTTCAACTATCTTATTTATAAGTTGTATGCAGGAAAGTTAGTGGCAATGGAATATACCTTATAAAATTTGAACAAGATGTAATTACACAAGTCTTATATAAAATTCCATTTATCCGCAAAGTGGGAACATGAAAGCTGCTTAACTGGCAAGCTCGACAACGGTTTTCTAGGAGGGAAATATATAGAGAAAGGAAATAAGCGCTTTGAAAATTAGAGAATGTTGAAAAGAACAGAGACGTATACGCGAAAAGGATCTTAGTCTCAGCTATACAATGAAGTGTTAGCAAACATGCTGACGAACCAGAAAAGTCTTATCTCACTTGCACTGACTCGCGCTTCACGTTCTTGCTCACAGTAGCATGATGTAGGGAGGATAGTTGAGGGTATAGTGCAAGTTTTCAAGATAGGGCATTGCACGTTTTGAAAGTTTCAAGTTTTATGTTGACGTTCGTATATATATAAGAATTATGAAAACATTGCGGAAAATCAAATAACATGAATTTATACTGAATGTGAAAATACGCACATGTGTATTTGGCAGTAAAAATGGCTTCTATATTCTCCAATGCACCAATAACTTTCGTCGATACACATTAACCGTTATGTCATGTTCCAGATGGCGTTAAAGGGATACGTAACTTTTCGTTTTACGCGCAGATAAAATTTTGTTTGCCCCCTATATATATGTGTATAAATACATAGTGTGTTTAAAAGTGCTACAGGTAATCTATAAATCAATTTGCCCTAATTTTTTTCCGTCTGGCCAACTCCATGAAAATAATATATTTACACGCTGTACAGACAAAGATCTTCAGGTTGGCCGACCATGGGTAGTAAAACTCTTGCAATATTTTTGACAGTGTCTGCGAATTTAAGACCAAGCCAAACATGATCATTCCACTCGTCATGAAATCACCACACAGTCAAGATAAGTCCCGGATGTTTTTTAAAGATTTTAATGACTTGGAAAAAAAAAATAAAGAAGAAAAAAATCCCCTAGCTAAAAAAAATTTATCAGTATTTATGACCAAAAAGTTGAATTCCTGTGTTTTTCTTTCCTTCACACTGTAAAAGCTTCAAAGTTAAAAATATCTCCAATGTCTTTTTATCTTTATTTGATCAAATAAAAATTCCAAGGTGAAATAATGGTTTTCAGAAGTATAATCACCAAGTTGAATTCACAACCGCTGAGCTGTAACTGAAGAGAATTTATTGGTTATATGCGTATATATTCGGGTAGTTTTTTGGATAGAAGAAATGGGTTATTAGGTCAGTGATAGTATACAAATATATTGATTTCAATTGCTATCAAATGTTTACCGAATTTGGCGAAAGTTTTTTTTGTTTTTTAGTTTGAGAATAAAGAATTTGGTGCGGTGTTTTTCGTTTTCTTCGACCTAAAGTTAGTCCATGAAACCTCGAGTGAATTAGAAAAGTTTTGAGGAAGCAGAGAGAGAGAGAGAAACATGAATTGTCGAGTTTTTTTTTTTGTTATTCCATCATGAGTTCTGCAAAACATGTGGTTCAAAGTTTGTTCTCTCATTTTTTATCGTTTGTCCTGCGACACCATTTTGTGCTATATCGCGAGACGATCTTCACCCGCATTTCCCATGACTTACGAGACGGTCGTTATACGAGAAACGCGTGCCACGGTTATGGGGAAACTTTCCATCGCCCTAGTATTATACTCTGATGCCGCGCGTTTTCTCGTTATTCTATACGAGGTCGTTTCAAGACAGTTATGAACGCCAAGTTTCAGACTGGACCTCTCCACCTCTCTTTATACCGCTCAACCCTTGTTACAGACATTTACCGATATATTTATACCTGCAATAATGAGATAACCAAATTATTATCTCTAGATATAGTTATTGCGTGTCGTTGAAATTTTTCTATTATTTTAGACTCGATGTCGCACGCAATAACATAAATGTTTATCGAACTTGAACGAAAATTTTCACATCATTTAACCTGTAAAAATGTTGTAAAAATTCATGATAACTGCTTCTTTGACATTTTTCCATGCTATTCCCAATATATCTCAGTGAAATTGAATCAAATTCTTTCGTTTCCATTTTCATTTTTCAAATGTTTTCAATAAAATTTGCTTCTTTACAAGAAAAACAAAAAAAAAAAAATTATAATCATCTCTAAAAATCAAAATAAACAATCTTAAAATCTGTCGCATTTTATATAATACATCAAACACATTAACCAAAGTTTAATTCCTACTTACGAGTTAAATGTTAAGCCGTCTTTCATAAAATAATTCGTGGTCTCTTGAATTAAATATAGCGAAAAAAAACTGCGAAAGTCCAGTTTCTATGGTAGCAGCTGAGGAAACAAAAAAAAAATCCCCCTCTGTACCATGTTCAAAGAGTATTTTCTTTAGCTAGCCAACGTAAATTGGTGTATATTTAAAAGTTAAAAAGTAGTAGAGCTCAATGCTGCGTCATTGGCAGCAAAAAAAAACCGAAGATAAAGACAAAAACGAGGAGTATTCTGTGACGAGTAAGAACAAGGATAGACCAGTGACCGCAGGATATTTCCAAGTTTTATGGGCTTCCCGAAGGGAGGAAATTGAGCGGTTTATTTTCTGGGCAAACGCATCAGTACCTACTCAGCTTCCTCAAGGCTATTTCGGGAAGGACGCAAGCGATTAATCGCTTGGACGAATTCCAGAACCCAATGATGCCCGTCCGACCATATATACTTATATACTGAAGTAATCGTATACGACGACCTCAGTGAAAAACCCCCGAAAGTGTCTCATTTGCCAGGAGAAAATTTTAAGAATCGCTGAACAGAACTGACAGAGTAATCTCTGGCAGGAGAGAGGGGTGTCGAAGACGTCAGTAGAAACGACACGATTCAACAGCTCAGACGCGACGAGGACAATTGAAAATGGAATTGCACCTCATTCGTAAAACCAGAGAAAAGCGTGATAAAGTGGAGCGTCTTTGTCCCCGACGGCAAATGGAGCAAAACACTTCTTTTACCTCAGTAATGAAATATAGCGACTGCAATCGAGCCACAACGCATTTAATGAAATCCCCTATCACCGCCGTCCCCCTATCGCCCACTTGAAATTATTTTCTAAATCAAGAAGCAATAAAAATTTGAGAGCCTGTCAACAACAGACACGCTTTTCTCAACGCCGCAACCCTCAATAGTGTCTTTTCTGAACTGTTAAACTTCCTCTAAAAAAAGAAATCAATCAATAACTTCACTAATTCATCGCGTTTCCCAACAAATTCTGTGTGTTCCCATCGCAATTATAATTGGAATCAAATTTCGTATATCATCACTTTTATCCAATATAATTGAACCACCCACTCTGTGGGTGGGAAACAAAAAACAAACTTTAATGATTGAAAATGTACCCATTAACGACGGCGTTGCTTGTTAGGTTGCGGATATTCATCAATTATTCCTCGCGATTTTACGGTCATTTTAACACGTCGAAAGAAAATGACAATGATTGAATTATGCAAGAGGTATTGCGTCAGGCTCAGTGTGACACGTTGAGTTCGCCAAGATTTCGACAATTGAAATAACAATCCAGTAAGCCAGTGGGTTGCTTTAAAAATAGATGTAAATAAAAGAAAGTAATGCTCAGCGACTAATAAAAATTTATGGGTCGTTTTCTGCTATAGAAATCATGAGAGTGCGTTTAAATCATAATACTAAAAAAAATATATTTTCCTTACGTGTGCTTAGAGCACAAATTTATAATATTGCAATATTGAAAAAATATAGCGGATTATTTTGAGAAATCAACGTACTTTTTACCAAGTAAACTCATGCAAGGGAGCAAAGTATATTAAAATGTGTATGGAGGTTAATAAGGTTTAAAAAGTCAGTTTTATGAATGTATATTTCAATGCAAGTCTCGCATTAAATATTTTTCTTTGTATATATCTGCATGACTCACCCCTGATGTGTCTATAGGCAGCAAGTATAATTAACTTAGTCAAAGGAAGGAGGCTTTCTGACTGTCATATTATGTCGTGCACATTTATTTTCCATTGCTCTCTATATACGTTGAAAAATTCTTTCATCTCGCCAAACCATTCCTTCATCTCTCTGCCCATTTTCCTGTCTTTTTCATGGCGGTGGCCCGAGATAGAAAGTAGATAGAAGTGTTCATGGTGCCATGGAGTCTCGTATCTCGCCCGGGAAAAACGTTAATCGAGTGTGGATGAGGGAATGATAGGACCCCGAGGGAAAACATCAGGCAGCAGTTCGGAATGAGAAAAAGCAGAAGAACTAGATGGCAAAAGTGAGACGACCTCTTTGTTCACGTGGCTTGTCGTTGATGTGTGCTCCGCCTTGCAAAGACCTTCTTCACTTTCCTATATACAGATAAACTGTATCAAGCGAGTATGTCTTAAAAGTCGCCTGATCCTTTGTCATCACCAAACCCACCTTGATGTGCAGACGACCAAATTCATGACCTTCTACCTGGATTATTCCGTCTCAGGTGATATCAGTATACATATATAGTCTGGAAGATAAAAGAAATCATCATACGAGCATTTAAAAAATTTATTTAATCATTCTCCTCGATTTTATATGCGTGCACGACCTTTGAGAATTTTTTTTCTGCAACCGCCTGGCAGATAATCTGTCCAGAAAAGTATTACCCGAGCCACTGCAAATGATCGCCCCTCAGCGCGTATCCCCATCATCAGGAAAGTTGCCTGTTCCATATAATCCCCTCGAATGGGGGAGATCAAGCAAACGGGATGATACATCAGGATATTTTTCTTTTCAAAATATCTCACAAACTACAAGGTTAATTTAATTTTCACATGATCCCTACTTATATATCCGAACAACAAGAATTCATCAGCCTAAAAATGTTTAAACATTTCGCATAATTAATAAAATAAAAATTATACAAAAATTTTTTAATTTTATAACAACAATTTACACCTAGAATTCGAGCACTTTGAGACCTAAGAACAATGCTGGTGACTTTGAAAGACGCACTTTACGGACAGAGATTACTTGGCGGCAATTAAATGCAGTGAGTGAATCACTTTCTCATTCAAATGACTAAACACAAATGCAGAAGTGAAAGCAGCTGTTTATTCATTCAACTGAGATTGTCATGAAGCTATGGAAAACAGTGAGAAGGCCTGTACCAGCATAACCTATTGAGTTATACCATGATTCATTCAGTCAAAGACAATCTTTGGCCTCGTGGCGCGTTGTACAGCTTGTCTATCAGTGACGAAGGGATTGCACACAGTTCACGACACATGAATGGAATATCTTGTCGACGAATCTTCTTGCTATGAATTCGTTGGAGGATCCCACAACGACGACATCCCATTTCCTCCGGTACACATGAAGCGTAGAGGCGAAATTCGGACCATTCCTTTGTCGAGGCTGACTTGCGCCATACCGCAACGCTAGCACCAGCAGCAGCGGCGGCAACACCAGCACGCCAGAGCATTAATCGAGGGTTGGAACCACTAAAAGCAGCGAGGGCTGTGTGCAAGCCTATACGCACCCGCGTGGATTGTCCCGCCAGCCGACGTAAACAAAGACTTGCTTTCGCCTTTGTTCACTCCAACTAACATCGTCTTCACAAGTCAACTCTCAACAAAAGGCTCTGGCTACGGTAAAAATGCGACACGCGATGTCTACTCTCCTTTCATCCTTTATGTACTCTTCTTTTACACTAACGAAGCTCGTGCAGCCTTAGAGGATTTTTTTAAAAGATTGCCAAGACTTTATATGTACGATCTGCAATTCGACAACCTTAGTGAGCATACCTCAATCTCCACTATCCTCTTTGTACTCCGGTCCCTCTAGTTAAACCAATGCATCGCTGCTCTTGTACAAGACAATACACCAACTGGAATTGTTCCAAGTGCTGACGAAATAATTACTTCAGTGAATTTACTGTGTACCAGGCACTTTAGCTGACGCACCAGAAGTACCAATTTGTTTGCAAAACACGCATTTTAATTGAAATATCTGTAATAGAATTGCTTGTAAGATCATTGTTTTTCTACATCAACTAACAGTACAACTATTTTTAATAATATTAAACAAACCTGCTAAAAATACTCTGCGTCAATTTGAACCTGATGTTTACTCTTGCAAATTGCGTACTGATTGGCTTGAAAAAATTCGATGATATACTTATTTAAATTGTGTTTTAATAATTCATAAAAATTAAAGGAGTTGTTATACTTGTTTGTGAGCAGTTGAGTAACTTCAGGACCTCCTGGATGTACTCAGGATTCAGCTGGTTGTATTTCAATGCCCAAAATTCCACACAAACTCTGTGGCACTCATCATGTAATCCAGAATACGATCAGACAACTCTTAGGGCACACTGCTGATCTCTAGCTAAAATGGAAAAATTATTTATTTACCATACTTGATTATTTATCGAATTGTTCGGTGTTTACAACATGTTTACCTGAACTTGGGGTTAATTTTGATGATTCGACAGCACGTTGGGATTTTTTCCATGGATCTAGGGACTTGGTGGTGTTGGTTTTTCTCATTATTTTAATTTGAGTGTAGTGTACCATCAATTTTCACTCTATGCACTGCAATAATTATTTACACGAGCCAGTTAATTAACTCAATAACACCATAAATTTTGATACATCTAGATGTTTGTGTACAACGTGACTTTAGACGGTGTTGGCGTATGTGTGTGCGCCGTCGTTTTAGTCTCCGGCCGCCAGGCGGCGTCGTGTGAGATCATCCCGCGGATGAGTGAGCTCGCGCGCGCGCGGTGACTATGCATTTTTTTTTTCAAAGCACATTTAGAATACCTATAGTATAAAAAAGTGTTGTATTAATTGACAAAAAGTTTCGTTGTCTTATAAACTTCCGTTGGTGCATTGAATTTCGTGTGTAATAAGCATTATTTTCGTGCATTGAGACATAATGTATGAGCATGACACTGTCGTAGAAAAGATGGCGGAATTCTCTACCGCCAAGTCGAGTCGTCGTTGCCAAAATGTCTCTCATCCGCGTCAGAGGATCTATTCCGCGTATTTTCTTGATTAATTCGACGTGTTGAGTCAGTTATAAAGTGAATTAGTGCTGAAATCATGAACTCGGGCGTTTTCTGTGTGTCAAGATGACGCAAGGTCGGTTCAATGACCGCTGTGCATGGGCAAATATTGTACTGACAAAATCCAGGGATTTTATGAAGTTGTGAGTAATTTTTTCGTGATATTACTTTCAACAAATGCATATTTCTGGCCCAACAATGGACATATTGATGGAGAGTAATATACACAGTGAAATAGTTGGGTTAAATTGACTGTACTATTGGATTATTTGCTTGTCGACAATTCATTTTTTGATGGCGTGAGATTTTCTACTTGGAAACATGAACACTTGCATTGAAAAAATCTCCTACTCGTGATAGACTGAGATTTTTAGGGAGAATGACGGGTTTTTGTCATGTCTAATGCCTTGTGATGTGCTCTGGACGTGCTTCAAAGTCCTCTTTCACTCCTAATTGCGTGTATTTAACAGAATTTTTTCATAGTATAAAAAATCAAAATAATAATCCGGTCTGTATGGCCAATATATGCAGATTCATTCGTATTTCTATTTTATTCAAGAAAAAAAAAACTATTTTGCATATTTGCGATACAGTAAAACATTTATCGTTGATATTGAAATGCAGAGAAATTGCCAGTTAAAATCTTATCAACTTAAAAAAAAAATAAAAGTACAGACATTTGTTGAAAGACTCTAATCATTGGCAAGACATCACAAGGAGTGGGCGACGAGACAGAGGACACGTTCTCTCGTTGAGTGCGATGGGGATAGAAAAAGTCTGTGAAAACAATTGGTTAAAAATCGAGTCAGTTCGGGTATTTTATTGCATAAAGCGTTAGTGAGTAGAGTCAGTGCAGTGTGTGCAGTGAATTTATACGAAATAAATGACAATGACTTGCGAAGTGAGTGACCAAGTTGGATTACTACCGGCAGTGTCGCAGTGAACGAGGAGTATCGGTGAGTCGGATATTTATTTAGCCCAGTATAGGGGAACGGGTGGTAGTACCGCCCACCTAAGATTATTTAATTAGTAATCGACACTAAAAGACGAAAAATAATGATGTGTGTGATCTATCAGATATTTGCGGCTTTTTTCTATTATATTTTTATTGTTTTTTTATTCATCTGTGCAATTAAATGAATAAAATCAGAGATTTCTGAAAATAGTTCACTGGTCGGCACAATGAGTATTTGTCGGTAGTACCGCTCAGCACGAATCTTGTACCGCTCGGCCTGCGCGTGTGCCCGAATCGTTCAAGATGCGAGGATATTTTATTTAATTTCGCTCATTTGGATTAATATAACGAGTATTTATTTATTATAAATTCAATCATAACTTGAGCAGTGTCTCTAACATACTGCACATCGATAAATATAAATGTGATAAAAATAAATACTTTTAGATATAATACTTCAAAAAACTACACTATTTTGTGCAATATATTATATGTTCGTAACAACTAATGTTGTAAATATATTACATAGGGCTATCTTTGGGCTATCTTAGGGTTATCTTCTACTTCACAATAAGCATTAATTTATTGCCATAATTACTTACATTTATGGATGACACGGAAAAATCCAACGTAAAATCACGATCAATAACACGAGCTAGTCTTTATCAAAGTTTGGCGCTAGACACTCTGACACTGCGCGGCTGAGCGGTACAGCAGTCACTCTCTGGGCGATATTACCACCAGTATAAACAATCCGTGCATAAGGTTTGTATAAATTTAAACAAATAATTTTAGAGTAAACGTCGAGTCATAATGTACAGAAAACAGTCTAGAGAATTTATTAAAAAAATTTTAATTTTGTTTCCTCCTAATAATATAGTGAAAAAACCTTATATTCACTCCTGGAATTCTTATATGAAATACGCCCTTAAACATTTGAGTAGATTATTGAAAGAAATAGTTGTTAAAAATACGTGAGCGTTTAGAAATTAGATTTATATATGATTTACAAGCATAATTTAAGATTAAAGTATCGCATAATTATTTAGTTTTTAATAAATCAATCTGGGCGGTACTGCCTACCGGGCGGTACTACCACCCGTTCCCCTAAATTGAGATTTCTGCGAATTTACGGTTATTTAGGGGTACACTATCTTGCTCCTGTGTTGTCCTACGACTGTTGTAAAGCTCGCAATTATTTTTGTGAAACTTATCCTTCGATTTAGGCCGTAATATATGCATTGGCGAACGCTATTTAACCGGAAAAATACTATTTAAATATTCTAAGGTTGATAAATCGAGTTAAATAAAATCCACTAGTCAATAGTCCAACCATTTCTCGAATAGTTTAGCGTACATTCGATCGTAAAGTCACTGTATGGGTTGAGATGACCCAGTGTGTGCTCAAAGGGTTAAAAGACATGGTTTGATTGTTCTCAAGGCTAATAGAATCAGTGCAAAACTCCCTGTAGTTCATGACGGTAATAAAATAGAGACATTCTAGTTTGATTGAAATGGGAAAAAAATGTGGGCTTGACCATTGATCCAGGCTGATGTAGCCGGTGTAACTCTCAGCTTACAAACAATTAATAGCTGACATAGGCCATAAAGCTTGAGGCGTTAGGAGAGGCTGCATCATCTGTGTCATGAGTGAGCTGGCAAGACTCGTGGCATGGTGAGATTTAGGAGCGCGTGATGTGGGATACATACATATAGGGGCGTGCATAAGTCCGCATGCGGGTGAGACTCGCCACGACCCAATGGCAAAGCGACAAAGGGGGTAAAAGCTGCACACAACACACAGCGGGGCAGCGAGTGAAGCCCGGAGTCTTTGTGTGGCAGTGGCGCACGCGGCCTCCTGTCCTCTTTGTCCTGGCGGCACGCGTGCCAATCGATAAAACGCCTCGGTTAATGGGAACTGCCATGATAAACCCGGCAAACATCTATCCACACACGCATCGTCACCTCGCTTCTTCCGCGACTAGCCAACGATGCAGGATAGTCTCTGAAAAGCAGCGAAATTTAATGATCATCCGACGGCTGATAAATCACTTGGGCTCATTGTCTACTACCATTAATCTCAAATTGTTTTTGCTAGTCGAAAACTAGCTATGCTGGCAGAAAAAGTCTCTTGGCTCATGTCATCCGGCCACTTTTAAAACGCGCAATGGGTTAAAAGTGTGCGCGGGCGTGGGAGAGGGTTAGGCTAACACAGCAGGGCATAGCCGTTGTCAGGGCTACCAACGAAGACAAGCAGCCGGGGGGTGGGTTCTTTGTTCTATAGCATGGAAGCCGCGTGCATGAATCGCAGAGGAAGCAAACTGCGAGGGAGAGGACGTGGTGAAAGAGGGGACCATGCGGGTCTCTCTCGTTTTTTTCAATGTCGGCTTTGGGGGCTGGTATGTACAGAGAAAGAGCCTGTAGGTGAAACATGTGCGCCATTTTTATTTTTACGCTTCCTCTCTCTGTCAGCATCAGTTTTAAAAGAGGGGATATTTCATAAAAATCTGCCACCCTTGGGAACGGGTTGACAGACCTTTACCCTATACCCTCCAACACGATGATAAAGAATATGTGAAAAATACAGCGTTTGTATGCATCGGGAATATTGTCAACTAAGTGTATTCTAACCATATCGCTTCGGAGATGTTTTTTTTTTTTTCTCTCAGTGCCGTCAATCGATTGGCATCATTTTTTGGCTTCCGCTTTCGTCGCTGCGGGCATGCGAGAATTGATGCGAAGACCATCGAACAACATCAATCCGGAATAATTTAATTACTGGAGGCGATGACAGCCAAGCACTTCAACGCCTCACGTTTGGGGATATATACCGTATGAGACTTTTCTATTCGTTTATGTTGTATCCTTATCCTCCAACTACCCCGTTAGACTTTGATGCATGAAGCCCATCCACTTATCGGCCCCATCGATTCGTCACTGCCATCAAGGTCATTTTCTCACGATGGCTGGCACCACTTCTTTGATTTGCTCTGTGGCTATATGGTATGGAATCAATGGAAAATAACGATGATGTCTGCCATTTGTTATTCCTCTGTTATCATATAGATATATCGGCAAGGGAGTTTCCACGACGTTCTTTTGTTGTGGCTTTAAAGCTTTATTCTTGTTAGACTTGGCTTAATGGACTTAGATGTAGGGGCTTTAGATCTCATGCTATTTTGCCCGATCCTTCGCCCCATTGTTGTTTCTGCCAATTATTGCATCATCAACCTTACCAACCCCCTGTGGCATTTTTGAGGCTCTCCTTCTATACGGCATAATTAGCCTGACTCATTGTTCGACGTCTGTTTATGCAAGACCATGAATTTGGCTGATAAGTCTTGTTACTGGTATTGAATTTGCTCTATTGTCACCGTCAACAAATTGCTTCTTCTGCGCTTTTTCGCCTGTTATCGAAGAATATCTAAGTATAGTTTAACATCGATGTGGTATACTGATGTCATGACTGTGGAGAAATGCTTGTTATAATATAAAATTGTTAAAATATATGAAAGACCTTTGAGAGTAGCAGTGCACCACTCTTTGGTGATCTTTTCTGACTATAGATATTAACTACTGCGATACAGAATATAAATCTTTTCTCATGCGAAAAAATAATATAGACGTCTGTGTATAAATTTATGTCACTAGTGATTTTTCAAGATGCTTCAGTTGTCAGTGTAATGCGAATAGTCCAACTCACTAGTCGAGATGATTTCATGGGCAAGAAAAAAAGGCTGTCTCAGCGAGGAGGAAACAAAAACTCGTTTCCCGTTCACGAGACTAACGACGCGAGATGTCCGGGCGCCGACAGTCTTGTATCTCAGTGACACAAACATCTATATGTCGTCGTCGAAGAGCCAAGAAGAACGGTTGCGTGAAGTAGAAAAAAAAAAAAACGAGGAGAAAAAATAGAAAACAAGCGGATTTTTCCATGGACCATGGACACACACACACATAAACGGGGTGATAACATCGCTCGTTTTACAGTTAATACCGCGTGATATTCTAATTGTGTCACACGTGCTTGGACAGTGTAATCGTTGATTTATTTCTATGTATGGGTTCTTCTATGAACCTGCAAGTGTCACAGGATCCATATCATTTCATACATGTAATATCGTCGTCGTTGAAATACCCAACGGCAGCAAAATGGTCGATGGACACAGCATAGTGCACGAGGGGAGAGAATTATTACGCAATCCAAAACCAGAGTGACAGTTCGTGAGATCGAGTCACTTGGGCTCACGGGATTCTCACTGCTCTTGGCCTTGTACGTGACGTTGACTATCGCAGGATAATTAGTGAACGTTGGAAGTACCGTCGACGAAGATGAGAGCATGACAAGTATACACACGATTGTATTCCACATTTTTTTCACCCCTTTATTTGCCAGTATTTTCTGTCTTTTTAATTCATTTTTTTTTTCTTCTATACTTGTATCAAGTGCCGAGATAAAACATGGAGTAATTTGGCTACTTAAAAAAATTTCTAATATAAAAAATATATATACGCAACATTTACGACAAGTTGGATGGGTAAAAAAAAAATTTAATCAATCGAGGATTCGATAATTAGCTTGAAAAACTTTTTTATGGGGGATACTGTGGAATTAATCAAGGTCCACTTGAAGCAATATAAAGAATTGATCGAAATGGCGAATTTTCGCTCTAGTTTCTTTTTTGGAATCCTCTCTCTTCTATCAAGCATCTGCAGTAATACACCTCTCCTAATAAATCTTGTTAGTTGGAAGAAGAAGAAAAAAAAAAGAAAAAAGAAAAAAAATCCTGGATTACTTGACCACTCAGATTCCTTTTTTCATCACAATTGATGGTTTAATTTTCATCTGCAGACGAGCTTTCATTCCCACTAGCAACTTGTTTTCCAATTATCCCTTTAATCTTCTCACCATAATCCCGACAAATATTCTTCTCCCGTCTCTTCTCTATCTCATTTTCCTCAGTAGCCTTGATTTCTCGAATGCGCCACAACTTCGCAAGCGAATTACCTACTACCAAGTGATGTCTGGATGCTTGTGTCTTAATACAATTAATGTCAGTTTGCATGCGACTGCCAGAAAGGATGGAAATCATGACGCCAACTGTCGCTGATGACGAATTTCCAAGCTGAAGACAGACGTTTTCAGACTGCAGATATTCGCAATTTACTTATCTTCATCTCTCGGCCTCACTCGCATGATTAGCATAGCATACGTGGACCGATGGAAAAACTACGTTATCATTTTTATATCTTTCAACCAGAGATCTGTCTCTCGCTTCATGAATATTCAGAGGCAAACGTGTGCTTGTTGTCCCTCATTCAGTGGCAGATGCTGTCGCGTTCTCTTTGCAACGACGTGCCCGACGGAAATTCGTATTTAAGGTACGTGTGCGGGGACAGTGTGGGTACCGGAACAGTTCAAGTGCTTTGGCCAAGTCGAGTGTGTTTCCATCACGCGCTCAAACTGCCTCACAATGTTCCAAGTGTTTCGGATAACTAGGCTTTATGTACAAGAGGCCTTCTTCAACTTCTCTCATCAACTCCAGCATCGCTGATACTTGATTGATGCTAATAATCTGACAAGGGTAAAGCTGCCAACGATATTGACTTATTCCACTAAATGCCTTTGATTTCATTAGCTGGCAATTTATATGCTAAGTTATTAATTTCAGATGCTGCAAAATTTTAAATCATTGTCTTCTGCTCAATTATGATTAATCAAGCCCCGTGCTCTCTGAATAATTTATGCAATTTTGTGACTTTTAATTTGTTTGTTTAAAAAAATGCGGATTTTTTTCGTTTGTTTGTTGGTTGTGCAGTCAATTAATTATTCATTGCCACTGTTGGGTATATACGCATTCTTTTGCGGATCTCGACGCGGTCTTTCTTCATTTTTTCTCTTCTTTTTTTTTTCGCTCGGTCTCTGTTTGGTTGGACTTTGGGGGATATAGAGATAGACCAAGTTGGCAAGTGTAGTTTGTCGCAAAAGAAAGTTGTGAAATTTATTTTACTCAATTTTATTTTTCACGAAGAATGAAAGGCAAAGTTTTTTTTGTTTTTATACGCGCGTGCATCATTATGCGGTCGCACTTCCTCTCTCTCTCTCTCATCGCGGCTTCCTTATCCCGCGCACAACAACGATGTGATGCTGAGAGTTTGCGTCATGTCATTACTGTGTCAAAGAGGTGAAGCTTTTCCGCGGCGTTGCATAACGCAGTTTAAATAGATGCATAGACAGTTTTTCCTCTTTTTTTTTCAACGTGGATGAATGCGACGTGTGAAAAGCTCGAGAGAGAAAAGAGAATGTTCAACAGAAGGGAAAAAAATGCAAATTAATCAAAAGTCAGAGAATATTTTTGATAAAATTTAAATCTCTACTTCGAAAGTCTACAATTTTTATTTGTATCAAACTTCAAATGAAATAAAAATCCATATTTTTTTATTAACATAAAAAATCTCTCGGTGGAGGATGAAGAAATTCCAGCGGGCAATCACGCGACTTGTTGACCACATGATAGACGAGTATTTAATAGATTTATTAATTAAAAATTACTGCTTTGATAAAAAAGTTTGTTTGTTTTTTTTTTTTTTTTTTTTGACGGAGGATAAAAAAAAATATTTTTTAGCATTCAAAAACATCGAGTTATTTCCCTCTGGATTATATTGATCGTCAGTCTATTCGATAACATTCTCTACCCTTTTGTTACGAAATACGCTGGTTTACAGAGGGGCGCCGAAAAGCAGAGAAAGACAGGGGTGAGAGTGAGATACACGAATTTGGACAATTATTGTCGTGCGGCCGCTCACAACCGACGTGGTCTCACCCACACGTCCGGCACAAACCCTTTTAGTCACATTTCAAAGGCTTCTTGTATACATATAGTGCTTGTGAAACCCTTTATAACCCTCTGGGGTCTCTTGGTTGCTGTGAGAGTTTTCAAAGTTGATCGATTGCCTGGCTAAAACCCTCTTGCCTACGCGAATACTCTGCGCGACTATGCATAATATATATAGAGCGAGTCTCGCGCAACGTGAAATGCTCTTTGATATGCTAACGTCTGGTGTGACATTAATTTTTGATTGGATTAATTGTTTGCAAATTATTGTCCAACGCTGTATATAGCGCGCTTTAGTTTCGTATAAATTTCTCGTGAAATTCCGGCCAAAGCTCGCCGACTGGTGTGCGGCTTCTGTCCACACGTTCCACTGGAATGGATAAGGTATATGAAACCCTTAATGACAAAAAGTGGGGGAAAACGTTGCTAATTTGAGTTGAAAACTCCAACACCAGCTGGAGGAAAAATTTTTCAGTTTCAAAAATTTTTTCCTCAATGTGTGTAACACTATACCACATAAATTAATGCATATATACATGCAATTAAAATTTTTTTTATTTCTTGAACGATTTTTTTAAAAAATTTTAATTAAACCAGTATAAAATTCGAATGTAGTTTTATTTTGAAATTTAATTTAATCCTTCATTTATTTTTGATATAAATTGGACAGAATTAAATTGCTATAAATGCCAGAAATTTTGATGAAATTCCATTGGCAAAGAAAAAATAATTGTGAGAAGAATTTCATGCATTTATAGGGGTATTTTAGAGATGATATGAAATATTATTACAATTTTTATAAAAAGCTTTGATGTTTTTTGATTAAATTATATTCAGAATGCCTGAAAACACCCTGCACTAAATACAGTACCTATACTCGCAACTGTAATCGTTGATTTTAATCTCACAAATGCTGTGCTCAGTACTCCATTAACCCTCAGAGACCACACAAAATGCATGGGAATGCCCGTTAAAATTTTTACAACGGCCTCGCCCCTGCATCTCCACCCTCTTACAAATTTACATTTGTACATTTGACAAATAAAAAAAAAAAAAAGAAAGTATATACCAATGCCCTACACGTGAACAAAATTTTTTTAAATCAACTTATCCAACAACAATCTGCGTAATTGGGTCACACACGCGCACTCGAAAAATCGGCAGCATTGTCGTCGGACCGGACTTTTGACCTTGAATAGTTTCAGCTGCGCACACGTGAATTTTTGAGGGGTATTTTAGAGAATGCATATATAGGGCGTAGAGGAGTGTTGTGCACACGAGTTATTCCATCGAAAGGGCCCGCATATAGGCACTCTCGACAATGTCACGAGGACGTTTGATTCTGTTGCCGTGCGCGCGCGAAGGGCGCCTTGATGGTGACCAAGCCAGCAGCTCTCTGGCATCATCACCACCCGGGGATACGCGGCACATAAAATTACAACCCTTTGGGGCAGAATAGGGCGTTGCTGGACAACCAAGACAATGCTGGGATTTATAGCAAGCGTACACCTCGAAAATTCCCTCGCTCTCACACGTCCTCCCTGCAGCCACACACACGACATTGTGCATATTTTACTGGAAATTTTTTGCAGTCTCCCCGCGGTCGATTGTAAATGTAACTCAATATTCTAGATACAATATATAGCAATGCACTGCACAACAAAGTATAAAATAAGTTTTAAAACAATTAGATGCAATGAAAATAAAATTTTTATTTTGTGAAATTTTCAAACGGGGTAAATCTCGTCATTTCTATAATTTTTTTGGTTTTTTCGCGATAACTCGATAACTAAGCGAGATAATGAAAAATATTATAAAACTAAAATGATTGAGGGTAAAGTTTCCGACAAATAATGTAGAATAAAAATTTTTGATATTTTGCCGTGTTTTCGAGATTTTTGGAAAAATAAAAATTAAAAAAAAACTGTAATATCTTAAAAACTAAAAGAGATATAAAAAAATTTATTCAACATTTTTTATCGGGGAATATATTTCCAATAAGTTAACTAGAATAAAATTTTTCGCTATTTTAATTATTTACCGAGTTATTGCTAAAAAAACTAAAAAAATCAAGAAAATTGCAAGATATCCAAGAGGGTACTCCTTTATAAAAATTCAAAAAAAAAAAAAATTTTTTTTTATTGTAACTACATGTACTCAAATTCATTCTAAACTTGAATAATACTCATTTAGTATTAATTTTAAGTTTTTTTTTTTATAAAAATCCGCCCTTATGCACATAATAATGAAAAAAAAATTATATCACATGTATAATTTTACATTTTCGATTTTTCTCAGCAGTGTCATTTTATTCAAGAATATAAATTCCTCCTGAAACGAGGTCAGAATACTCACGAAATAATTTCCCAGATATGAAAACTTGTTTTCCTAAAGAATTTTATGTCACGTCAAAGCGATGGGATTTTTATTGTCGATGTGTCTGTGTGTCATATCGTCAAAAGAAATGTATCTATAACCAATCGACATATTTAAATGCAAAATCGACGAGAATTTTCCCTATTTCTTCGATGACGCAGGATTTTCGATTAGCGCGAATCGCTTGATTCAGAGGATGAGAATTTCACCGCGTCTTTTCCACACTGATGGAATATGTGATACTATCGTTTAATAGTATCTCGTAATATCCAACGAATCGGATCTCTTTATATCCGGAAAAGCCTTGGAGTTATCGTCTATCATGAATTCGCTGATAAGAGAAGGTCGCACTCATCTTACACGCCTGTGTATATAAGAACGCGACGCCGATTAAATGAAAGGAGTCACCTCTCTCGTTAAGAAATCGATCGATAAGCGATTTATTCCAGTGTATATATTCCCTCGAAAAAAAAAAAAACCAGAGGGCGAATATTTTCGCAGCGGCGCGCGGATATGTTGAAGAGTGGAATTGGCGATTTCTTTGCAGGACGCTCGATCGACTCAGACGAGCTGATGGCGAGTGAGTCAGTTTGCCGTGAAGGAATATTGGAAAACGATCTGCAAGGTATATATACTGTATACTTGCTGCCATCACCCTTTTCCACTCTGTCTCTCACCGCGTTTTATTCTCACCGCAGCCAAAAACTTAAAAAAAAAAAAATTCGTCCAAGAGTTTCTTGACGCAAGATATCGTCAAAGTCTGTCACATACTGCGCGTCATTGTCATTGCCTATATATTTAACGTTGAGTAACCGGAACCAGCTGACTCGGAAAACTTTGTCCATTATCGGCAAGCCATCGTTGTATAGTCAGCTTGGAAAATGGAGTGAAATAACGGGTAACGATCGTCGTGCCTTCCGTTCGTTTTTTTTTTTTTTTTCTCATTGCGAATTCACACAGCAGGCGGAGCTGGCGAAAACCCGCCGACAGTGTTGATAGTGCAAAAGACAGAAAGCTCTCTGAGTGTTATATAATGCTATATATATGTATATTTAAAGCGAGAGAAGTGACAAGTGGCCGTCACGGAAAATCGGGGTAAAAAAAAAAATAGCTAATAAATTTTCTCTTGCTTATCGCGCTCGGGGTCTCTTATTTTAGTCTATATAAAAATTGAAAAGGCAGCGAAAAGTTTGCAGAGCACAGACTTTTCGAGCAAAAATACGAAAAATATCTAATATATATAGGAAGAACATGATAAAAATTTTCATTGCAAAATTTCAAATTGACGTTTTAAACAGAAAATATCATGGTAGAATATTATACATCATGTATTATGTAAAATTACAAAGCTTAATTTATTCATTTACATTACAAATCACTTGTAATATTACAATCCTATATGTGATTAAATTTACATACCTAATGAATTGTAAAGATTTAACAAATTTCCTTTGTAAATTCATACATATATGTTGCATAATTTTACTTATACATTTTTTACTATTTATAATATGTTGTTAAAAAACATTTAATTAGTTTAAAAATTTTTTTCCATCAATCCCAGCACATAGAAACGAAAAAAAAGAGATAAAAACCAACAATCACACTTGATAAGCAATTAATAAGCTTAATATTTATTTTAAAATTATTTAATTACCATATTTTCTTTAATTATAAACTCTTTTATTATTATTATCATTATTTATTCATTATTTTTCTCTGTTATATTGAAATACTAAAAATAATTAAACACAACTATATCCTTTAATATTTAATAACATTAGGAATATATTGGATAGAAAAAAAAAATTCTTTCAGGATTGAAAATATTTAATTTATTGAGAAAAAATTGCAACACAGCTGCAAATCATCTCAATACTAGTACTCATTGCATAGTTCGTGGAAAACTGCGGATTTGACCATCGATGAAATAATGAAATAGCACAGTTAATAGGCACGATAATTCGTTGACTCAGCTATTAACTGTACGGCATTAATTGCATTCATCCGTTTAATTGTCAGCTTGGATTTTTAAGTGCCGTAAAAAAGAAAAGTCTATATAAGCGGTGTTTCCGACGACCGCGACGCAGCCAGCTGATGACTCGGTGAAGTTCGCGCAAACTCGCAGAGAACCCGGCGGTTCTAGCGTGAGTGGGGGCCGATAGAGACCATACGGTGCGAGCAGGCAGCGCGCGACTGCGTGCAGCGGTGGCCACCGAAGTCCCAGCTGACTGGCCGGTCCTCGGGCAACGTCGTGAGAATTCGGTCGTGCTCGGACTTTTGTTCGTGCACGAGGCTACCGGCAAGTCGAGACTTGCTGTCAGTTGGCGCTGTAACATCAGAGAGACACGTCGGTGCTGTTCTCGCGGGATGACCATCTTGCACCGAGTCAAGAGAATAAAAAAGAAGAGTGGAAAGCAAGTGTGAGAAGGAACTGAAGGACACGATAGAAAAAAAAACTAGTGACGAACACGGGGGAATTCGGGAGGAGAAAAAAATGGACAAGTTTGAGCACGCTGCAACGACCGTATAGTAATATTATTTTCGGAGCAAGTTGAGAATCATTGACTTCGCATCAAGGAGGAAGAAAAAACGGAAAAAAGGAAATAAAAACCAACAGACAAGAGCAGATTGTCAGTGTATCCATGAAATAGCCAGCAGAGGCAAATGGTTTTTTTTCTTGGCGGAGGCGAAGGATCCATTGTGATAAAAGTAATCGTGATAGAAACGAGAGGTTTTCAAAGACTTGTTTGTTTTTTTGTTCTGTAAGCAGTGATTTTTTTTATTTCGTTTCGTCCGCGGTCATCCAATCGATGTAACGCGACATCGCGACGGTTTCGTGTCGGAGTTTGAGGTTAGAGAGTTTTTTTTTTATTTTAGTAGTGAATGGAAATTGTGATATAGTCGCGACGGAGGCCATAATAAAGTTTCACCAACGACACACCCGCATGTAATATGCTTCTATGGTTTCTTTCTCACTCAAATCGCTTTGTTTCGTCAGTAGCTTCAGTGTTAGTTATTTTTAAACGTATGTGAAAATATTGAATATTTAACTGAAAAATATTCGAACCTCTGGCGACGAGGGCTTCGCCGGTTTATCAAGCGTCAAAACGACTGTGATCAAAGCTGGAGGAAAATCCAGAAGAAAATCTCATAATCGCCGGACAACGGTGAGTTTTTTTTTTACCATGTATAATTTTCTCCATTTGCCCGAGGAATTTAATTTAATTTAGATTTTTTTTCCCCCGGCTCGTTAATTAATAATATTACCAGGGCTTATATTTTGGGTCGTATTGAATTTCGAGTATGGCCGGAAGGTTATCGAGAGCCCGTCAGTGTGATGAGGGGTAATGTACGAAAAGCTGATTAATATCGAATATATATGTGCTCGTGCGTGATGTAGACGATTTTTATTGTGCGTAATTATTTAGCACAGTGTGATTTATGCTAAATTATTTTCGACATGGATGAGAACATGAAATATAAACAAACTCCGTACACGAGTACCCTCATGAATATTGATTTCGCCAACTATTAAAACCATTGGGAGAATTGCGTGTCCGCTGCTCATCGAGATCACTTATCGTGAGTCTTTATGTATGCCTGTCGATATCTCAGATGTCGTATAAACAGAATTTGTATTTGTTTGCTTAAAAAATTTGCTAATTTATTCACAGATCTTTTTGTTTTTTTTCGAACACAAAAAACCGGAAGGAAAATGTGACAGTTTATAAACTTTCGACATATTTTTAAAGTAGAAAAAAAATTTTCTGTCATAAAAATATACTGGAAACATGCGGTTAAAGGGCCGATACAAATTTAAGTAGACATAAATATCCCTGAAATATATTTTTCTTGGGTTATAATTGAGTTAGGTTAGGGTTAACAATTTATTTGGCATAACTTTATATTTCTAGAGAATACATCATTTGACCTGAGACTTTTTATTTGTTTTAAATACACAAACATTGAGAAAAATGTGATAATTTACAATTTCTACATATTTTTAATTGACAGAAATATTTTTTTTATATATCCTTAAGGCTTTAGTTGAATTAGATCATGGTTATAATTTTGTTTGGAGCAATTTTACATTTTTAAAGGATAGATTTTTAAACTTTTCGTTGCAATTGTTGGGTTTTTTTTTTTCATCGATTTCAGTTTCTGTCTGTATCAGAGAATCCAAGTGTTGATACATTGTTCTTCATTCACATTGGCGGTGAATTATTCAGACACTAGAATGGGATGGGCGTTGGAATAAAATTCGTTGGGGCCAAGTTTACGCGCTTGGTTGCTCGTATGTCTGGTTAGTGGCTTCCGTCCTCGTGTTGCCGCGACACGCTTTGCGTGTGTCTCTGCTTATCCTCTCTTCTTCTCTCGGTTATAGCAGGCGATGTATGTAGGAGATGGTCGATATCGTGTAGAGGCAACGTGCACGCGCCTGGTGATAACTCACCACGCATTGTTAACAGCCGCGGCGATGGCCGATGCATTGTTGGGATTCTCCCGTTCCGGAACGTTTAGTAGGATAGCCAGGAAATCCTGGAGAAACGTGGGGAATCCACCACCACGATTATTCACAACGCGCGAGTTCAACGCGTATTTGTATATAATGTTATAAATATATTCTATATGTTATAATATATGTAACGTAAAGTAAAATACGTGCTATGCAATTGCATTTAAATTAAATTTATTTATGAAACACTGGTAGAATTTATCGTCGATTTTTCGTTTATTTAAACAAAATGGAATTTGCACTTGCTATATATATTATAGGCATTTATATTTTCTGTCTGCAGTGAAAAAAATTATTTACTTGTTTTTTAGGGGATTTTTTTTTCTAGATTCAGTATAGATAAGAAATATACTTAAAGCAATTTTTACCATTATGTTGTTAATATATTAAAAAAAAAATTATTTTCTTCGTGAGAATGAAATTTTATATGTAGATGCAAAAAAGCGATTGAAACTTTTTAATTAATACATCTTAAATTATGTCCAAAGTCTCTTTCTCTGTAAAGAATTTTTGCGTTTGACCTGACAAAAACCAATTGAGACTTTCAATGAAACTTTTTTTGATTACATCGCTCTCCCGTGCAATATTACAACAGAATTTTCTCTGGCAAATCTGTACGACGAATCTCTTCATTTCAAACACTTAAAGCATTGTCAGAGAGCTTTATTTATGGCTTATACAGCAGTTAAAGAAAATTTAAAAAGAAAGAGAGAAAAAAAATATGTCGGTAGTGATTGTGGTGAAGGTAAGAAGCGGAAGTGCAACCGCAACTGGAAAAGCGACAGAACTCGTTTGCCTACTTTGCATTTTATTACAGCCATACATTCCGACTTCCTGTCTTCTCTTCATCTCCGTCATTGCCCTTTGCATATCTGCCGTCTCTCTCCGCGCTATTTCAGCTCAAGGTAATTGAATAAAATTCACAAAAAAATCCAAGGGGTGAAAGAATGGAAAAATAAAGTCAAGATGACAGGTCACTGCTTGCAATTCGAATACTTTTATTATCGCTTTAAAAATTGTCTGTTGGATCATTTATTATCCGTAGTGCAATATTTTGTGCTGTTGTGGTAATTTAATTCTTTTTTTTTTTGTATTATTTCGTATTTTCTTCTCCGTGCACGTATATGACACCGAATCGCAGATATAAAATACCGACCAATAAATTGTAATTCGTCTGGCGTTTGCCTGGAATATCGTCATCGTATAGGACGTCGAGACGGATCTCCATTTCCCTCTGTTTGTTATCATTTGCTGGCAGCCGTACGCCTCGTGCTCTCTACTTGCTCCCGGCGCTTTTGTTTATTACATCAACGAGTGTGCACAGCGAGATTCGCCTGTGGTGCACACCAGCTATCATCCTTCCCGCGAGTATTCTTTTTATATCTGTATAAATGCATGGCTATATTTTTTTTATTCTACATTTTTCTTTATATTATCTGGATTTGTATTATATATACACATATGTATATATGTTGTGTAGATGCTCCCGGAAAAGCAGCGAAAATATTCATGAATTATATCGAATTTTTATTTTGTCGAAATATGAAGAAAATTTTTATACTATATAAGTTATATATTTCTTTTTTTGGGTATCTTGTATATGGCTAGATATATTTTTGGAGATAAATATTGTCACATTTATTTGGACATGTTGAAATTGATGAAAAAAAATTGCTAAGTCTTTTGATTATTTTATTCGATTTTTTTACGTTGACTTTATTCATGAAAATTTTGTTATCATCGGATAATTGAATAATTTACACGATTTTAAGAGTATTTTTTTTTATAAGAAAAGAAAATTTCTTATAAATTTTTAAGTATTTTGTAATTTCAAATATTTTCATAATTTACAATTTCTTGAAAAAAAAAAATTCTTTTCGCAATGAGATAAATATATAATGTCTGACACTATATATAAAAATGGTTTTATCTAATATACTGTAGCGCTTGCGTATTAGGAGAAAAATATCTGTCTACAGATAAGATTTTTTGTGCTATTATATTGAAACAAAAAATTATTTAATTCTGAAAGAACGCGGAAAAAAAATTCAATTATTTTAAATTATAAAAAATAGCAATATTCCAAGTAAAGATAAATAATTCTGTTGATATTCTTATAAATTTTCTTAGAGTATATAAAGATAAATTCTAAATTTTGGGGGAATGGATAAAAAAAATATTGAATCAAATACTTGCAATAAATTTTGTTTCTCGACGACGATGAAAAGAGTAAAGCAAGAGAAAAGCGAAATGTTATCAGGACATTGCGGTAGCCTTTTTGTCCCTCGTCTTATCGTGATCGGGTTTTTATCACGAGAAGTTCAGCAGATACCAGCGTATATAAGAGCGTCTCTGTTGTCACTTCAATTCACGTGGTATATTAACGCTTTTTATTTTCTTTTTCTTTAAAATTTATTTCCTATCTAATATATTAAGAGTGTATCTGTCGAGCCATCTGCCGTATACTCTATTCGTTATATGACACTGGCGTAATTATTTTACGGCGGAGTGGCTGGCGACAATAATCGGGTTGGCAACGAGACAACGAGAGCGTCGACGGGCGCGCGCAAAAGACAAAACGCCCGAGAGTATAAGGGAGAGATGATGAAGATCCTCTTTTCTCCCAGGTCGTACAATCCAATCTCTCGCGACTCAACTGCGTGTACGTTGAGACTACATTCCACGTCGCAGAGAATCGCAAACTCGATAACTATGCTATTCGGGAGGAGCGACTCGCTCGATCTCTTGCCTTGGTATGTGTAAGTTTGCTGAAACAATTTCATTACGCATCTCTGCCATGCACAACTTAAAGAACAATGTTTCTGATGAAGCTTACATCTTGAAAATGCATAATAAAAATTAGAACACAGGAAATCAAAAGAAAAAAATCCACAAATAAACTATACAGTTGGTCTATTGTTGCTTGAAAATTACTGTAACAATCTTTGTCGTAAAAATAACTGTGTCAAGCTCGTGCAAAACGTGATCTCGGTGAGAAAAAGGGCTAACAGCTGTTTGTGGCTCGTGTCACTAGTGCACGGTTACGTTGCCAGCTGCCAGTGGTGCTCAAACAATTGGATTATTGTCTTAAAAATTCAAAATTTAAATTAAAATTGTACTGGCAAGATATCCATTAATCAAAAATCAATAAAAATTGATATAGCTACTCATAATCAAGAAAAAAAAAATTATTTAAGTTCACATAAATATTCAAATTTTTGCTTAAATATTTTAATCACGAAATTTAATGCATTTTTTCGCTTTATAAACATTTTTTGTAAAAATTTTTTTATTTTCCGTTATAGTTGAAACGACCAATGCTAAAAGATAGAACACTAATTTAATTTACAACACATATATCTACAACTTGTAAAAAATTTTTCATCATTGAAAATTTCAATTTCATTCAACTCAAATCATAGATATTATGGTGTGACTGACGCATTACTGTTTTTTTTTTTCTACAATTAGTTGATGGTGATATGTTTATTTTGTCAAAATACATGATGAAAAAATTGGTTGAAGCAATTAAAATTGTTAACTGATGGATCTGGCGTATACTTTCTACCCCAACTGTCTATTTACTCGCAGTATGGACGATTTTACCAGATTACCCTTGAGACAAATGGCACATTTCACCCCTAAAAAATTATCATTTTTTAGAAATTAATATCTGCTTAATACATGTGACTGAATGACAATTTTTCACAATAAAAATATCACAAATATAATAAATATTTTGATATTACATATTTTGAATTAAAATTTATTATATTAAAAAAGAATAATTGAAATATACAAATGTTTGTCAAAACTTGAATTACTTTTGTCGGGGTTTGAAGAATTATAATTTATAATCGATTGATATAAGTTGGCGATCAGAGACGTGAATAGATTAAATTTATAATGTACCGTTGGAAGCCATGCGAGTGTTCTTGACGTGCAGCCACATACAATCTATTCAATGTTTTCTCTCACGTTCAATTGGGATGTGTAGTTTTGAGTTCGTTGATCCACACCACGATGAGTCGAAGCGACACAGGCAATTTCGCCTGAATAACAGTTTTCTCTCCTGGCGCCTTGTCGCTTTCTCGTGCGCGTACATTGCCTCTCCTTCATTATTATCGTTATTCACCAGTGTGGCAGTGATACGGATTTTTTTCGCCTATTTATATTCGTTGGTAGCCCGACATGACGAGATATAGAATCGCAGTTGCACGAGAACAAATACATCTTTGACGATATCGAGCTGCGCGTCAGTTGATTCGAGCTGACTCAACTGGCGCCGGTATTTTCCCGTTTTCTCTTGCTTCTTTTGGTGTATATATACACAAAGTATTCAACTATTTCGCATTTATTTCCGCTGCTCACCCCTTACCCTATTTTGATTATTACTGATACGTGCTTTTGGCGCCTGACATTCCTCGGCGCCAGTCGGCTTCTTTAACTTGATATTATAATTACTTGAGACACGCCTCAGAAAACTCCTGTTATATCTCGAGACAGTACTTTAGGCGAGTGAAATCGTTGGGACACTTTTGTGTGAGCGCTGAGCAAAAGTTTTAATACAAAACTTTGCTCGTTTGTTACCATTATAAAAATCAACGCCACGACTTTTCTTTTGTCTCCTCTCTCCACTTCGTCTTTTAGTATATAAGATATCCCTCTACTTTTGTCGCGAGATCGAGATACAACACGTGAATACTTCGTTATTCATTGTCATAAAAAAAAATCACTTATACATGATCGATGACTCAACAGCACTGATCTGTGTGTGTGTGATGCTCTCTCTGTTCTATCCATCGTCATATTCGAGAATTACTCGACGCATTTTTTCCAACGTCATCTCTCCCGTCATTTCATTATTGAAATCATCCACTCCCGATGCAGATGAATATCGATATCTCCATCGATAAGCATATTCGCATTGAAAAAACATTTTTAATTCATTTAAACTTGCGCCCTTGATGGACCCGGTTTGCCCTGGAAATAAAAAAAATTAAGATATCTATTTAAATATATATGTGCTAAATGTTTTCACAGTTTTAAGGAATTTTATGCATGTGTTTGTTGCTAGAAAAGTTGATGAAAAATTTCAAAAAAGGTTTAATTAGAATATATGTGAAAGGAAATAGAGGAGATTTTCGTTTTTTTCACTTGGATATTTGATGAGCGGGTAGAAAATCCGTGAATTCAACGGTTGTGCAATTGGGTTACACCTTTGCACGAGTCGTAAAAAGTGATTGGGCAGTTTCATGAGCTTTTTGCTTCTTTGCTTGCGCGCGTATACTTGGTGACGCTGACTACTGTTATTTGCAAAGTCTCGTGACATTTCTCAAGTACCTGTAGGACGAATAAGGTGAACGACTGATGCATAATGTACACACGGGACGTCTAGCGAGCTGAGGATGTCTGACACGTTTGCAGACGTCTGTTACCGTTGCGCCTCTGTTGCTCTATTCACGCTTCATAGATCCTTAACGCTTGGGGACGTCATTGACTAGCTCGATTTGCATTACAACACAGGGATTCGTGGTAATGGCTCGACCGTCACGGGTATCAAACCCGTAGTCGCGTCAATTATACCGGCTTCTTCTGTTTTTTATCGTTTTCATATTCACCCTTTTGCATTCGTGGATTATACCCTCTCAGGTTTCACATGCGCCAGCACATTAAACGACCGACTCAGACAAAAAAAACTCCTAAACTTCTTTTTTTTTTTCCACGCGGGGAATATAATTTAATGCCATGATTGCTGTGTACTTATGATGGGGCAGGGAAAAATTTCTCTCGGGTAAATACTGCCGGTTCTAACGAGTATTTAAGTATTCTTTGACGTTTTTTTTTATTATAAAATCTAGTGCCATGAAGGGAATTAGATTTGAGAGTGTGATGTTATATTGAAAGTGTTTTTTTTTTCAAGTCCACGCGTTGAGTATGGTAATGGATTGTTTTTTTTTTTTTTCTTGAGCAATATAGATTTCAACTCAACAGTGAAATTTTTTTTTCATTTATTAATTTATTTATATGATGATAGATTAGAAGGGAAATATTTTTTAGTTTTAAAATAAAAAAAAATGAAAAATTTTAAACAGGATTTTGCGGAAATCATCGATCAATGTCATGAGCAAAAAGTATACATATAGTAGAGTTGAAGAAATCACTTTCAAATTGAATTTTATTCGATGGATATTATATTCATTAGTATTTGATACAACTCGATAAATTGATAAATATTTTCCGACTCTTAAAAGTCAGTTTTTTTAATTAAAAAAAATATTTATGTTAACAAAACTTCGCAATTGACCTTGTTTTGTTGTTTTTTTTTTATAAATATACTCTGTTGCAAAATAAGATGTGTTAAAAGCTCTGCCTGTTGAGGAAATTAATTTCATGATTTCCGTGTTGTCAATGATGTTTTGAGTTGTTTATTTCACCGTTCTAACATTGGGTTGTCTTAATGACATACAGAGTCTACGGTAATTATATGATTATTATTTTGATTTGCAAGCAGTTATGTTGGTTGCGGTTTAAAAATGTTCATTTGATACTTTGCTGGCGAACTAGGGCCACATTGTACATTATACGACCGCAGCTGGGAATGAGATTCATTTACGACCTTTTCAGAAACTCAAAAGCAGTCTTACTGCATGTCGTGTCTTCAACTCCGTCGACTTTAAGGAGGTTAGAGCGTATGTATAGGAAATGTTAAACCATCAACCCAAGGAATTTAAACTTTGGTCATGCTATTACGAATGTTTTACGCATCTGTAAGTTAAATTTTAAAATCATCTACTCTTTATTTTCTTTAAAAAATCGATAACAACTTTATATATGTCTTGAAACACGTGTTTGAATTTTTTCTAAAGATTATTAGAACAAATTTAAAAATTTTTCCATCTTTTAAATCGAATTTTTAATTAATTTTGCAGCATCCTCAATGCAATCAACATTTGAATAAAACTAATATTTGATTTTTATAGTCATTTAACGTTATTTTTCACATATGACATATTGAATAATCTTTGAGGACTGAACTAGAACTAGTGTTTATAGTTTATAGGAATTGTTTCAAGACGTCTTTGTAAAAAAAAATTAAAGTCACAGGGATCGAAGAACGTCTTTAATGCCAAAGTTGCAATTCTCAGCGCAGATAGGTTCAAGAATGGCACGTTATATGACCCCATAGTGAGACAGTGGTTCTAACGAGGTGTGTCAGGTGCCTGGAGTACTCGGGTATTCCCAGGCGAATTTCATCCGGAAGTCAGAGAAGTCGATTTACAGACAATCCCGTGAGGGTCATGAACTCAGACGTGAACACGACGTCACACTATAGATCTTCAACTATTCGCTGGTCTGCAATGTGCAAATGTGAATTTGCTATTCCAGAAAATTGTCCTATCTCTACTACAAAATGTGTGCTGTATAGTCTAACACAAGCATCTTTTAAAGTTTTATATATACATCTAAAAATCGTTAAGATAATATAAAAGAATAGAGCCATGAATTTTAATGTTTTAAAGTGTCTTAACTGAATTTATAGAGACGAATTGAAGATTGGTAATTTTTCACTGGGCAATAAGGTTAAGAAAATAAAAAGAAGGAAGAAAAAAAACTTTCTACTGCTCGCACGGCTCGCTCGATCGAGACAAATCGCCCGCAGTAACTCGACCGCAGGTCGGTTAGAAAGATGGAGAAAGAAGACAGAGAGGCAACCCTCTGTGCAATAGTATAACGCTCACGGAATTTGAGAGGATCGAAGTTGCAAGAAAGATAGAGAGAAGAGACAAGAGAAAAAGAAATGAGTATACACGTATATATACATATATACTCATTGGGCGAACGAGGGAAGAACACGCGAGAGAGAAAAAGTAAGAGACGTTGGTGGAATCCTTTGGGAGATTTATGATCGACGCCCCCCAGTTTCCTCCTCCTTTTCAACCTTCTCTTCTTGACTAGTCTCGAATAAGTCTCCCTCGAGAACTTAAGATTCCGTTGAGGCCGATCGATACGGTCTCGATCGATTTTATTCAAACTCCGAATTGGTAATTACGTTTCTTCCAACGCTAACTCTAGACCAGACAAACTGTAACAGCCAATTTTATTACCATCTCCAGTTACATTTCATCAAGAATAATATACATATATAAATTTATTTAATCATCGTATTTTGTACAAATCTAGATAGTTTTTTTTTTTTTGAATCGATGTCAAGTTTGAAAAGTTGGAGACATTTGAAAACTTTAATACATTTCGATAGAATTATTATGGATTTAGTTCAGTTTCCATGGGAGTAGATTCCTGAAGCAAATTGTCAATTAAATTAGCTCTGTCAACTTTGATAATAATAATAAAATCAAAGTCTGAACCGTAAGTCCTTGATTTATGCGTCCATTTAATATAGTTTCGTTAAGTCCTCGGTGAGTTCTCTTCCATTGACTATTATATGCCATATAACTTTCGTTGCGCTCAAGTCTGGTGCTCGTTATACTCAGTGGTAGCCGTCATCAACCGGAAAGGCTAAGCAGAAGTACATAATACTCTCTCGTGATCGATCGGCATAAGCTTATTATACTGAAACACAGCGCGGGTCGCGTCGTTCATGGTAGAGACGCACTTCATATAAGCAACTTCAGAAAGCGGTTTTATTAAAACCATACGTTTGAGTTTGGATTTGGAAGAGAGCGTTTGCATTGCAGGCAATGGTGGTTCACTCGAAAACTTATAGCCTGAGTTTGTATCAAATTATATTGTAAAGGATCGGAAATGAATTGTAGACTATTGTCTTGTGGTATTATATACTGAGTCATTTGAATTTATATTAAGTCTCATGAAAGAAAAATAATTTTATTCATATGGAATCATAAATATAGTGATGATGGAAAGTTGCTTGACCACGAATTTCAGATAAATTTCGCTTGATTCGCGCCTCGTCGTGTATCTCGTGATTCATTTTTTTAAATCCGTCGTTGTTGTCTCGACACGCGACGACCACGAGAATTGATCCTCACGTGGCCAAGAGGGACCGAGGTTAATTTTAGAAGTAAACTACACACTGCCATATTTATAATCACGAAAATAAATATAGTTTAAATCACACACGAAAGAGTATAGGTAACTGGTTGGCGCGCGGGGCAAGTTACGTTCCGTATGGTTAATGTTTTAAATTTATCATGCTGTGGAACGCGATCCTCGTCAATTGTAGGTTGATATGGCACACCACACGACGTACGGTCTTTACGTCAAAATGGTTAACGTGACACGGATGGTTAGGCGACAGCATCGGCCACCAAACACGACTTGGGTCTTGCCAAACTTTGCTATTTTCGCCGTGTGTGCAGCACACATGGTGGTTGTGTGCCAGGAAAAGCGCAATGCACTCGCGATAAATTAAATTCTTACGATATCTAACGGTAATATAACGGACACACGACAACTCTATGAGCGTTATTAACATGACTTCATTATTATTTGCAGATGTTAAACTTCCGTGTTTTTGAAATTTTCTCGCACGTGTTTATGGTTGCGCGCGCGTTGGGCAGTTTGCAATTTCATTGCAGAATAAACTTGTCTTTATTGACTTGCAACTGATTTGTATTCAACAAACTTGATCCTTTTGAAATTGCTTTGCAACACATGTGAAACGAGGTTGCAGATAAATATTTGGTAGTGTGTTAAATAGAAATAGAAACTTTATTGTTTCGTATACACGGCACATACACATACAAACTTTGAAATTTTGTTGTTTTATGATAATTTCAGCGTTTAAAATACAATACTATGTTATTAATACTATGTCTTAATACTATTCATATTCGTGAAATGGTTAAATCGCAATTTTATGGTTCAATACATGAAGTATATTTTATGTTTTATTATCCAAAAGTTTCGAAATAGCTCTTTCCCCACATTGAAAGACATTACATTGAATAGACAAGTAGGTGTAGTTGGATGTATTAGACATGGAGAGCACGTTTTACCCTTCTCTAGTCGATGCAATTGAATAAAAGCCGCTGCGACGACGGAAGTTGCAAGTGAAACGTATACACTCTGGCCGTTCGTCTCGGTCACTTTTGCGGCCTTTTTTCGTTATTCAATTCACTCTGGGGAGACTTTGTCCCAAGATATAATGAAATCTGTTTCCCTTTCATTCTACATCAACTTGGCTTTTTTTCTGTCCCATGGATATAAAACAAGAGTGCCTATATTCCAGTCCTTTATACGTCTCTCTAACTTCTTTATTCACTCTCTATACACGTCCCTTTGTTGGTACATTTACAGTCTTTGAAATACAACTGACGAATATCTCTATATTGCCAGAGAGAAAGAAGAAAGAGTATATTTTCCACTCCTTCTTAAATTGTGTTTTCGAATTTTTTCAGCCCTATTTTCCGCACGCATCTATACTTGGTTTTATCTTTTTTTTTCTATATTGCATGTGTGATTTCGAAGTAGTTTCCTCCATTTTTTAAGAGACTTTATAAATACAGAAGATAAAAGTGAACACCAGGTGGATATATTTTTTTTTTCGATGCGAACTGTATGTTCGTTCAGTACAACTTTTTTTCTCGCATATTCGATTCGCTCGTCCTCCATTTTATCTATGTATGTATATATATATATACTTGAAATTATCGTTCCAATCGCCGTGGTAGAGATTGTCCACGATAGCCCTGCTGATAAAAATGGAAATTGAAAAGCGTCGCACGCCCGCAAGCCTTGAAAGAAAATTGAAAAAGCACAAATCGTCTCGTCGCATCGTCTACTTTTAACAAAGTCCGTTTTTTTTTTTCTGTATTTATTCTTAGCATATATTTTAGTCAATTTCGATGGTGTTCTCTCTCTCGTCATCTCAGATATTTTGCCATTGAGAATGCTCTGTCACAAATATTTTCTGATTATATGCACCCGTGAAGAGAAGATGGGAGAATATCAGAATATAAAAATCTTGAAAAATCTTTTATTCATATTCCGGCTTTTAGTAAATATCGAATATTACTTTGAATTTATTATTTCTACGCGCGCTTAAATGTATACCTTATCAAACACACGGGCATATATATTTCACTAGAGAGAAACATAATGTCTATATAGAAAGATAATATTTTTATCGTCATTGAAGAATATAAAGTCATTCTCAGACGCTGTGATCACCACGTGTTGGTGATTAGGAACGACACGTGCACCGTTAGCCTTGCAATATATATATGCAACGATATGCGCCACCGCGACAGCCGGCGAGCGACTGAATTTTTGACGGTCCCCTCTTTTTACGGTAAAGGAAAAAAGTTTTTCTTTTTTTTTTTTTACATCGTCGTCTCTGCCGAAATAGAGTTTTTAAGACCGAGAGAGTTTCGCATCAGCGCTCTCAGCAGAAAGAGGAGGCTGACGGCGTGCGTCGTCGCTTCATTCTGGCTTTTCTCAACGAGTCCCTCTTTCTTCTTCGTTTGCCGGAAGCCTTCTTATCTTTCGCCGCGGCTCGTAGTCTATCGATTTTCCCATCCAGCGACCCAGTTTTCACTCTAAATTTTTTTTTTTCCTTTTTTTCCTACCACAGAAATCAACCTCACGTAATTTTGTTCCAATGAACAGATTGCTGAAGAGAGGAAATTCCATTACAATATAATTTGATTTTTAAGTTTCATTTAGTGCAATAAATGGCGAAATAGTTGGATATTTTTTTGCGGAGGAAAACAAGATTTTCTTTTTACCTGATTGGCCATCGTGAAATTGTGGTATAAACGGAATCGGAAAGTGAGTGGAAGCTTGAAATTCGCTGGTCGGAAATTGGAAACGAATTTGAAAGAGCCTCTCTCTCTGTCGAACTTACTCTTCTTTTCATACTCCCTTTTTCCCGATGTGTATCGAGGGCATTCGACCCTTTTTCTACCGTCTTGCTTGTACGTGGCGAGCATTCTTATATATCGATGAAACCTCGGTCTGCACCTTTGCGCGAAGATACAGCGCAGCTCGACATACATACAGAAGGCCTTTTGCATATCAGTAGAATTCCTCGGAGATCCAGACTTGAATTCGTATAGATATCCAACACAAGGTATATGACGTTATTCGCATGCCTTCCCCCTCGTTCCGTCCTCTATGTACTTACCTGCACTCGTCTGAATAACTCCAGCTCGGAAATAGTTTCTATACCCAGAGTGAATTCGTGGGGTTCATTCAAAAACATGATCCGGATGAAAATATATACCCTTTGAATTAATCTCTGATCGCTGTCGCATCACTCAAGTGACAAGAAGTCTTGATAAAAATCGCCCGGTATTTTAATTCACTTAGATATATAAAAACATTCGCTTTTTACTTGAAATTATATCTATTTGCTGTTTGAATATTTTGTTTCATTTCGATTAAGTGTCCAAGAGTTTCGCCGTGGTCTCACCAGTGCCACAAACTTGACACTGTCGGTCCAAAAGTTCGTTAACTGTTTGGAGGCAACAGCGGCGTATGAATTATAAACTCTAGACTGCTCAATTTTCCTGGCCCATTATACACGTCTAGCACACTTGTCAAGCTGATAGCGCTTGTGGAACATTACCTCGGAAAATCTCCCATGAAAATCTTTATATTTTACTGGTTTGATGCAAAAAAAAAAAAAATCGCGAATTTATATGCTTCACTTGATGCAAATATTTTTTTGGTGTATTTCAAACGCTCTCGAATATACAGGATTTTTTGTTAATATTTATTTATCGGGCAACGACGATACAAGCCATTTTAGTATAGAGCCTTCCATTACATTTTTCATGCACGCAGCCAACGTTTTCACGCAAACACATTTAATTATCCCCGTTCATTTTTCCATACGCCCTTTTGTGCCCATGCTTCGGCGTCCATTGTTTCGTTTCCCGAAGGTACCACGGTATGGGGGATAGGTTCAATGTGCACATTGCAACGACGAGACCTAATAAAATGCATTCCCCGAGTTCGTCGCTCCATCACTTTTTTCCACCCGATCTACCTCGTATCCTCCCTCTTGCCACCCGTCGTCCTGGTGATGCCTGTCTATCCAACTAAACCAAGCCTTCTACCAACGTAATTTTTGTCAGTACACAAGCGTGGAATTTCAATATTGCTCGCGAACTTTACTCAACCACTAATCTATTTAACCACTATCCCATACACACACAATTTTTCTCTCATATTACAAGTGTACCTTAGGTAAAAATTTACGTGTAAAATTTTGTGCATGTCCAAAAGGTCTGTCGTTTTTTACCTTTTATTTATATTTGAGTTATTTTTCATCTAAATCTGCGCTTTTGGTCGTGAGACTTTTGTTAAATTATTACCACTGACATTCTTCTTCCGCCGTTGGTTCTACAATTTTTCTCCGGTTTTTTTATTTATTATTTTCTTTTTTTCCCTTCTCTCGCTTATATTCTTCCGTATAGCTTATATATCTTGTATATTTCATACTTTATCTGAAGCATCCGTTTCACTAATAACGATATATACTGCACGCGGGAAATTAAAGTTGAAAGAAAAATTTGATTTAATACATTTATATATCTGCTGTGATTGTTTTCTATAACGCAAATATTGTTGCATATGAATTTAAGTAGGTAGAATAAAAAAAAAATAGTAAAATTGGTGTGTGATGGACACGCGCAGAAGTAGCATCAAAAACAGGAAGTCATTCTAACGTGAGAGAACACGCCGACTTGTATAATATTATATGTGAGTAATCGTTCGTTGCCATGACCTGCATCACGATAGGCACGTATACCTGCGAACATACATAATAAATCCACCGAAATTTATTGTTTCAGTGCCTCACCAGAACTGTGCACTTTTATTTCATTGTTTTCATTATTGTCATTAGTGTAATGAATTTTTTCTTATCAGTTTCACGTGCAGGAAAAATATGAAATTTTGCGCTTGAACAAAATTGCATTTACAAAGAAAAAAAAAAGTACGTGGACACATATACTTGGAATCTCATTATTAATTTTTTTTCACTCATTCAATATATTTCATTCTGTATAAAATTCGCACGTATACCGAGGGCCGTCACGCGAGGGTGTTTAACCAGGATGTTTGACTTTCACCGTAATCGCAAATGTACATGGTCTATGTGGCTCTTTCGTTGCTGCACAATTGGCTTCAGAATATTAGGCAAAGAGAAAATAATTAAGATTTCTCCTGAAGCAATCATTTATAAATATAAATGTTTAGCGATCTTTGATCGTGGTTAGTACAACGTTTTCAGACGAATGTGACACGTTAGGTTATAATGAAAACCACGATAATTACATGTACGAGTGACTTTTACTCCTTGAAAGTTGGAAACAGGCAAGGGTGATATTGTTGGAAGTAACCCCAGGGCATCTCGACACAAGGAGCGAGTCTTAGAAACTCCTGGAAGCTAATTTAAAGTTAATCTTGAATCCTGTTGGTGCCTAAGCAAAAGGTATCTTTTTTTTGTTCATCATTTTTTAGGTATATATAGAGAGGAGGTTGGATAGTTGAAAAAAAGCGGCATCAGAGAGTAGATTTGTATATATTTTACCAAGTATATACGTATTCAAATAAGTTGAAGGGGAATAGTTTTTGCACACGAGTCGTCGTCTTATCGCATTGCAAACGCAACTGTGTGACTCACCCCTACTGGCACCGGAAAAACCTAGCGACGATATCGCGAGACTATACTCGTGGTTAATCCCTGGGGGCTAGTGTATATGCTTGTTCTTGCAGAACAAAAAAACTTACAGATTATAGTGCGACGGGATAAGATTAATGGTATAAGTAGGTCGCGGATTTTTTTTTTTTTTTTTTTTCGCTTCCTATTATGGAAAGTTTAGCTTCGCCACTTTGAGAAATATTTGGACCGTAAAATACGAAAGTTGTATATATGTATATATGGAAGCATGGATAATCAGTGATTGATTTTCAAAAGTTTGCATAAGTCCGATGTGAGCAGGGCAAAATCTTCGAGAAACTTTGGCTCTTGGTAAAATTGTGGAATGCGCGACGAGAAATTGAAAGTTCTTCTTCTTTTTAGACGATGGCCGGGGTTATAAGGAAATAACCAAAAAAAAAAACAGGACTGAAGCAAAATACGAGAGAGGTTAGGAGGTAGTTTAGGAATTTATTTTTCCTATTCACCAATGGTTTTACGACTTTCCCCAAGTTTTCTGTTTCTACGCGCAGGAGGGAATCGTATAAACGCTTGTAAGTACGTCTAGTTATCGTAATGACATTTTTTTCAAACGATTTCTTTGATTTTCCTTGACGTCGACAAGCAGGTCAATGACAAAGACAAGTTATCAATTTTATATCTTTACAACTGCGTTGTAATTTGTCCCGACAATTATGTTATTAATCCTTTTTCTACGCTAATTAAAAATCTTACTTAATATTTAATAAATTGCAATATTGAAAAAATTAAATCCAACCTTTTGAAAAGTGTGAAGTTTCAGGTTTAATAAAGACAAAAGAAATCTTATCACAAGTTCCGACCTATACCAGACAATAAAGCCATGAGATAATGCGTGATAAGATTGATGGATATTCTCTAGATTGTATCGGGAAAGTTAAATATGCACAAAAAAAAAATATATATTCACAATGCAATAAGGTATTTCCTTGATGAATTGAGGAGCGTTAGGATGTCTACAATGTCTGTTGAATCAAATCAACAAAACGATATTGTATTGGTGGATATACAATAAAAATATGGAAGTAAATATACGTGAATCATATACTCATATCATCAAGGAATACAATTTATCTTCGTCTTAAAGCTTTTATATGAATCGAATTTCTCTATCTGCTTCCTGTACTACTGCCGTAACCTGTATATACAATAGATTTATTTTCCAGCTGTGTACTGTCTGGTTATCGACAATCAAAACACCAGTCCACAATATATATACTGTTACAATATACTTGAGAACTATGGTACAGTATAGATAAGGCACTCAGAGTAACACCTTATGTATGATTTGTGTACTCAGCGAAAGACGAGAAGGCTATGGAGCGATAAAAAATTATAACAAAGACACAACGATTTTGGCAAGAGCTAATATTTAATCATATCTTAGTTAACGTATAAATATACAATTACTAAGTTCTTAATTTCCGAGAAATATAAGAGAAATTCATTTACTTAAATTCCTGGAAGCTTTTTATATTTTTATAATTTTAATGATAACGTTAAAAAATATAATCAAAACAATTAAAATTATGAATATGGAAAAAAAAGTTATATTCATTTAGAATACATATTTTAATTGTATGATTATCGGATGAATTTCCGTGCTATTATCGCTAATACGATGGAGGTAAAAATTGTAAGAATAGTGCAGCAGAAAGTGGTGCAGCTAAGAGTATTTAATAATTGTCATAATGCTTGCGTGAAAAATGAGTAAATGAGCGCAAAACAACGGCGAGAACTCCGACAATCAGTGTGTATATGGATGCAAATGCTCATGGAGAACGACAGTGAAGGGTTAGTTTTATAGCTGCAATTTTAAACCACTTATGCGTGTATATATATATTTCAGCTGCAAGCTTTGTTTCGTGAATGCTGCGAGCGAGAAACAATAAACTGTAGAGAATATAACGTGTATATCGTGCAACTCTCAAGTACTTGCACCCTTGGCTGCGTTTCTCGATGAGCTTCAGCTTCTATGTGTTCATGATGATGGTTGGCTCTTATTCCTCGTTTTACTCTCATCTACACGGTTCAAAACTTGCAGTTGAATCGTCGATCCAACTTCCTTTTTCAAGTCTTTTAATTGTCCTCGTTGCTGTCGACGTTTTAACTCTTGTTGCTAAAGTTCACTGCTGTTGATGATGATGGGGTTGCTTGAGAATCTTCAATAAAAATCGTTAGGGCTAATGAAACTTTCTGATTTTATGTGAAATCGTGTGGTTTAACTACCGCGTCGCTATAGAGCGCTATTCACGATGAGATGGCGCGGCTCATGTTCATTTGATTGCAAAGACGGATTCTGTATAATGATATAGAGAAAACAGTGGTGAAAGCTCGTCAAGTAGAAACAATTAGAGATTTTAATTGGGTATAAGAAAGAATTTTTTATTTAAATTGAATCGACATAATTACAGGATTCAAGTCTTTTTCTAATTTGCAAAAGTTTATAAAGAATTACAAAGATTAATTGGTGGGGGAAAAAACTATTCTTTTTTTTTTGCTATAGTATATAAGACTTGATTATCGTGTTTGATATTTCAATGTTTTTGCCGCTATTTTTATACCCGCTGCCATTTTACTTGCTCTTCTGTTGCTGCAATTCAATGATGAATGTTGTTATGATATCAAACGAAACAGGACATTGGTGTGTGGCACCGTTTCTCTTTGGCACGTTGCCGACGACACTCGGACGGTCAATCTCATGCAACAACCTGACCCGCGAGGCCTTTACTACTCAAGAGATCTTTGCCACGCTCGGTGCTCATAAAGCAACGTCAAGATCCTCCTTTTCACTCGTGATATTGTATACTTGGGTGTCTCACTCATCGAGCCAATGACCCGCCTCTCTTTGACTTTTTCTGCATATATTTATGACGTGATTTGAACGAGTAAAACTCAAATCAACGGCTATAAATTGCATGCAATTATCATTTTTTTAAGTACATTGTAGCGGCTTTTATTCTTTGTGATATGTCTGCAGTAGTTAGGGGAGATAATACTCGTAAAAATCTTATTTCATCCTAATGACTTTACAGTATAAAAACACGCGTGTGTGTGTAACCCGTGCAAGATATCCAACTAATCCAAAAATACGTCGTAGAAAAATTTATTTACTATAAAAATTGTTTCATCAATTTTAGTATATAGTATATCTCAAGTCGTTTTTTTTTTTGCTTTATATATTATGTATAAATCGTTAAATATAAATTGATATTGGGAGAGAAAAGAAAATAAAATGTTTCAACTGTATAAAATTTAATTTCTTAAAAGTTTCAATAAATTTTATCTTTTATATCATTTATTTTATCATTTCATATCGTCAAAATATATTTTTATTTTTATTATACAATAAAATAAAGATTTATGTATAATTGCGCACATCAAGTAGATTTTTAAAACAATGTAAATGATTTTTTTTTTTTTTTTTTTTCAATTATTTTCTTATTTTCATATTAAATCATTTATTATTAATTATTAATAAATTTAAGAATGAAGTTTTCCCTGAAAGATGAAATATACAATATAGGGCTTGAAACAAATTTTGCGGTGGCAGAAACGACGTGAATTTATTTATCGGCCTGTCGTTTTTTTTTTTTT
>MVJL01001859.1:0-10136 GCA_002156465.1 Macrocentrus cingulum | reverse complement strand
AAAAAAAAAAAAAAAAAAAAAAAAAAAAAAAAAAAAAATTCCGGATTTGAAGATTAAAAGAACTTTTATATCTCATGTACATGAAATATTACACGTGAACATGTGAGATATAAAAAAAAATTTTTTTTTATCAAGTTTATTATACATTTTTATATTTTTTTAAATTTATAATAATGATATTAATCTTTTTTTTATCAAGTTTATTATACATTTTTATATTTTTTTAAATTTATAATAATGATATTAATCTTTTTTCGTTGTGTTTAAATTGTGAGAAATCTGTAAGATGATTTTTTTGTTGTAAATATTGGCTACCCACTGTCGAATGTGAGACACTAAAATAAATAATTATGTTTAAATGCTCTTTTGGCACAGAGACAGATTGCGGTTGTACCTGAATTTCGCTTACTGACAAAAGCACAAAAGAGCTTATACAACGTCAAAATGTTTTAAATCCCTGAAATGAAATTTTTTTTTAAAAATAAAAAAACCTTGATATCTTGATAAAGATAAGAGATAGATAAATTTTGTTAAGGATCTTTTTTATAAGGAATTTTATTCCCTACAAAAAAGGTATCTTAATAAAAATTTCTATCTAGAACAGTTTTTAAGATATTTCAAGTAAAAACTGCGAGAGTTATTATTTATGAAAAAAAAGTTGAAGAAATTTAAAACATTTTAAATATCTTGATAAGGATGAGAGATAAGAAAATTATATAAAAAACCTTTTTTGTAGTTAATCAAATTCCTTACAAAAAAGCTCTTTTGATAAAAATTCTTATCTTTAGTAGTTTTAAAGATATTTTAAGTTAAATTCGCTGGACAATTTTTATCTATGAAAAAAGTTGAAAAAGATGAACGTTTTAATTGACTTATATCTTGATAAGGATAAAAGATAAACAAATTATGTAAAAAACCTTTTTTGTAGCTAATAAAATTTCCTACAAAAAAGGTTTCTTAATAAATACTTCTATTTCCAGTATTTTTCAAGATATTTTAATTTTAAACAGCAAGAAAATTTTATTTCTATAATAAAACTCTCTTTACATATAGCTAAAATTAACAAATTTTAACGATAAATTCCTCTGTTTAGAATACCCTATTATTGTACACACTAGTTGGATTAGTCAGATAATGTAAATTTGATTTATGTGGATTATAAACCTTGTGAATTATTGAAATAATTGTGTATCAAGCAGATGAGAGACAATGTGAGCTCAGAGTGAGAGCGACAGATCTGTGGTTCTTTGATAGCCACAAGATCTTTCAGAGGTGTCTATCTGGTGGTTAGCCAAGTATATCCTGTGAAATAATTGGCTGGCAGTTTCACCTAATGTCTTAAGAAAATATTTAAACATTCTTATATACTGTGGTCTTTACTTTTAACCTCAATAAATCAAATTGAGTGGTGAAATTTTCTATTGCAACATTCAGTTTCTTCACATTTAATTTATACTTTTTTTTTTTTTTCTACCATGATTGACCAAATTTCTCATCATAAATCTTTCTTATCTCATTTCAGGGGCTGATGAAGCGTTCCAATGTGAGCATTTTGTAGAGGGAGAGTTAATGTGGATGAATAATATTCGGAAAACATCAATAAATTAATCTAAAGTCACTTTTTCAAACTTGGCTACGAATCATCTCGTCAGGATTACGAACCAACAATTGATTGGTTAATTTACACGCTGGCCAACTTGATAAACTCAATCACGAGTTGAAAATGTGATTGAATTCCCTTGCGACACAACGGTGTAAAATACTGGCTCCAAATCATTTTCCGATCAATATTTTATCGTTGATGAGTCGAAGAAAATTTTTTAAACTTGATTAATTATGGAGGAACAGTGAGATTCATTGTTAGTTGGAAAATGTGACTGTTTTGATGGGGAAAAATTGGATTTAAGGGACGAAAATAAAAGGAAATAATGGCTAGTCGCATGAAAGCTCTCTACAACCAGGTGAGCGACCTTTTTTATCGACATTCAATGCCTGTCCAAGTTTATATACCACGTTTACCGCCACTCTTTGGCCCTTGTAGTGTTATTCGATTTCCCTCGAGTGCTTTTAACACGCGTGACTTGGTCCTTCGGGATTTAGTTCGATTGAACATTGGATAGGCTTCGGTAAATTATGATATTTAAGGTTTTAGTATCGATATACTTGAAGAAAAAACAGATTATTCAGTTGGTCAGAGTGTGGAAAATAAATTTTTTTGGTATGGCAAAAAAAAGAAGAAATAGTAATTTCAATGTATTATGGAAGAAAAATTTAATATTATTTTGGTGGATAAAGAATAATCTTTTTTTTTATGTATTAGGATTATTTTTGAATAGAATTTTAATGAATAATGATAAAATATGTAGTAAATCGTACGTTTAACGAACAAAAGTGCGATAGAAAAAATGATTTTGCTGTTTTATATTAAAATATCTTCTAAACCGTTGAAGATAGAAATTTTTGAGAAAAGTACTTTTTTGTAGAGAATTTTATTAGCTATAAAAAAGATCCTTAACAAAATTTATCTATCTCTTATTTTTATGGAGATATCGGCAGTTAAATATTCTCTACTTTTTTCAACTTTTTTTCAGATAAAAAAGTCCTTGCTGATTTAAGTCAAAATATCTTTGAAACTACTGAAAATAAAAATATGTATCAAGAGTCCTTTTTTGTAGAAAATTTTATCACCTACAAAAAAGGTTCTTATCAAAATTTGCCTATCTTGCATCCTCATCAAAATATAACCAAGTAATAAAAATTTTGAAATATAGAAGATATAATTTTTATACATATTAATTAAATATAATTATTCTAGTGAAAAGTGATTTTATATCAATATAATTTCATACAATTTTCCATCTAAGGACATGAAAATATATCGAGAATGCTTTGAAATTTTTATCCAAATAAAAATGACACTCACTCCGGGTGAATATTACCTTTAAACGCGATCGATAACTCAACCTATAACCCATTTTGCGTGTGCACATATGAAATTCAAAAAAAAGAAGATTACCTAACATAACCAAATAGTCACTCATCAGAAATTCCATCTGCGTGTTCCATTTTGCAGATAGTGTTCGAGAGGAGAATTCTCCTGGGCTGTACGATTCTCATTGGCATAGCAGTTTGCGTGTGGTGTGTGGCAATATGTACCGATCACTGGTACAGCGTTCAGTCGCCAGAGGGACAGCCGCGCGGTTTGCCACTCAAGGATGACAAGAAGAACAGGACGATGGTCTGCAGAAACCAGGGACTGTGGAGGGACTGCGTGGAGGGTTTTGAACCCCGCCACCACAATAGCACTGACTTTGTGCCCTACAGTAAGTCTATTTACTCTGTATTTGCTGATGGAATCTCCGGACTTGCTCGTTCCACGGTTAATTAATGTCGTGTTGACCGTTGCTGTTTGCAGACCAGTGCAACTATCAGGAAATGTTCCCGAATGAGACGAAAATCCACTCGGATCCTTACTTCGACGAGACAATCTTGAGTAAATACACTTTTCCTACTTTAATTTGATTTTTAAACATAAAATTATCTATTTGAATCATGAATTAAGTTGATTAATAGTTTTTTTCTTTACTTGATGGCCATTTTTTTTTTTCTTCAATCGGTAAATAGTGAGTTTATTCCATTTTGACTGGAAAAAAATTATTATTACGAAAAATTTTACTGTTAAATCGAGTTTTTTTTACAATTAGTTGGATTAGTTGGATATAAAAACAGACTTTTTTGAAATTATATAATAAAATCATGTCCAAAAAAACGAGTTTATTGGTTAAAACAAATTTTTTTTTTTCACCGATTTTATACTGTTAAATTGAGTATTTAGTTAGATATCTTAAAAAATTTAAATTAAGTTAATTAATAAAATAAAATAAATAAAAAATATTTAGTATTAATAATAAAATTAGTGAAATAGATTAAAAATTAAATTAATTAGTTGGATATTAAAATTAATTAAATTTAATCAACTTTTTTTTAGGTTATGCCAGGACTCAGGTGTCATTTGCGATAATCAGTATGATTGTGATGTTGATGGGTTTTACATTTTCGATTTATACCTTTAGAAATCCGCGTTACATGTTTAAAAGGCTTGCAGGAGGCATTCACTTTATTTGCGGTGAGTTTTCCAAATTTTCTTCTTTGTCACACATTTCTTCTTGAAAATTTCAAATTTTTCTTTACAGCCGCCTGCGTGATGGTGGTGATTCAAGTGGTCCTGTCGGCCAGAGAGTACGGCAGTAAAAACGTGGTGAAGGGTTTCCCAAAGGGTGCAACGACACATTTTGGCTACTCGTTGATTCTCGCATGGTTTGTCTGCCTGGGTAATCTCGTCGCTGGCTGTGCTTTTATTCTCTTTTCGAAGAAACGCAAGCGCGACAAAGCACCCACAGAAGAAATCGCCATGGCCGACGAACCGACGATAATTGGCCGTTGATATACATCCTTAAAAAAAAACAAATTATTTTCAATTAACAAAAAAATTCGTACCTGTTACGCCAAAAAATCGTCACACAATTCAAAGACAATGTTTATAATAATTTAATTAATGCGCTTTCGCGTGTGACGATGTTTATAGTTGGACAGTTTAATTGTTCTGTTGGATAAAATAATTAATAACAATTATCTAACATTCAATTTGTATAATTTTATCGCACATTACAAATAATTTTGTGAATATTTTTGGATTTTATTATAGACACAAGTAGAAAATCCAACAATTTTATCTATATTTTCTTCTTTACTATCTTAAATTATCATATTTTCACCCTTTACCAAGGGTTTTACCCGGTATTTTCACACTTCACTTGGCACAAATTGTACTTACGCGACCACATGATATATTTATAATACTCGTATAACATCGTCTTCACGTGATTGTAAACAAAATACATATATACTTCGTATTACAACATGTATACTTTCGCTGTTGGTTATTACGTCAGTAGTGGTTGTTATCGTATTATATCTTGGACGACGATAAATGATAAAAAAAAATCATCCCTTATCTCACACTTTCTTCTGTATATTGACTATATAAGTCTCGATACGTAACAAGCCATATTATTATTATAAAAATTGATTTATCTTGCCAGAGAGTATATTTCATCTTTAAATTATTGAAGAAACAAATATAAATTTAATAATTCAAAATAATAACTAATTTACCGAGATATAATGAACATTGGAGATGATTTTAAGTCAAACAAAATTTTTTTCCGACATGTAAAAAGATTTTTAAGCCTAAAAAAAAATTTATTTAGCATTTAAATGGTATAAATTCGTTTTTTTATTTATGTTTATTAGAGGTATTAATTTTTTTTATTTGAATTTGAGGGTGTAAAACGTTTGTTTAAGGTTGGGAGATATTTTTTGTGAGTTTATAAAGGGATAAATGTCGAGAAAATAGTGTTTTAAGCACCACTTACTCGTCAAAATATCGGATTTAAGTCAGAAACTTGTCTTAAACATGTGTATGCAGTCAGTAAAGTTCATTGAGCAGTTTTACGTTGCGTGGAGAGGGGGTCGGGGGCGTGGCGCAATGCGAGTATTGACGTCGTGGTCGTTTGTGATTTGCTCAGACGGAAGAAATCATTCCGCCCATTTTTCCTCCATAAATTTCTTTTTTTTTAGAGCTACATTAAATGCAATATGAAAAGCTATATGTAAGAAAAAAAAGTATTTTACCTGAAAAAATAATGAAATTTGACATAAACACTGAAAATCTATTGTTTAAAATTTTTTTAAGTGTTAAAAAATTTTTTTTCACACTTTAATATCTTTTAAAAATTATATGAAATAGGATTATTTTATTTTCTGAATTGTTAAAGGACCTTTTCAGTGATGAATGACAATAGGAAGATATTTTCGTGTATGAAAAGATTTTTAGGAAAATGGGAAACTCAACAAAGCTATCTCCAATGTTCATTCAATGTTCATTCAAACTGGCTTAATGGTCATTCAGAATGCCCCTGTATTAATGTCATACTAATTAAATCCCCCGGATTAAATATAATCATGAAAATAATTACCTTAGCAATTAATATGGAAAGAAAAATAATCGACCGAGATTGAGGGGCTAATTAAAAAAGTTTTAATCGCCCGAGAGATAATAATTTATAATGCTTCTGTTAAATTAATTGTAAAATATGTATATATGTACAAAATTGTTTATCTATAGTTTATCATTCGAGTTTGAATCGAATTACTATCATTGGCAGTATTTGAGGACTCAAATGTCCTCCAAAAGTCAATTGACACATTGTTTTTTTAAAAATTTTTTTAGTTAGTTTTTTTGTTGATAACGATGTTTTAATTATCAATTGGCTATAATATCGTTGAGAACGAAGTCTCAGGGTGAAACAATAAGTTTTGCCTTGTCCTCTCTGTGGCTCCACAGCACTTCAACTTTGACTTTTCGTGTTTTTTTTTCTTTTACCACTTCGTCAGAACTCTCGTCGTCGCTGGAGTTACTCACTGGATTTTCCACAAGCTTGGCGTACCTATATAAAAACAAAAAGAAGAGAAAAAAAATCTTGTAGAGCAAGCATCGAAAAGTTCGCTTTATCGATCGCGACATAAGGGCAAGAATGACGCTCGAAAATATATTATGTACGAAAAATTCGTCCAAGTAATTCTATAAATTCCGATGAAGAATTTTAATCGAAATAATATAACTTTTTTTTTTTTATTTGAAAAAGAACTTGATATTTTGTCATTTTCGTCATTTTTTTTAGTTTTTTGACTGATAACTCGGTAACTACGTGAAATAATGAAAAATGTAATAATATATAAATTATTGGGGATAAAATTTTCTACAAAAAATGTATTATAAATTTTTTTGTATCTCTCTTAGTTTTTGAGATATTATTTTTTTTTTGAAATTTGAATTTTTAAAAATATCTCAAAAACTAATAAAGATAAAAAAAAGTTTACTTAATATTTTTTGTAGGAAATTTGATTGTGAATAATTTAAAATCAGTAATATTTTTCGATATCTCCCTTAATTACTGAGTTATCATAAAAAAACCAAAAAAATCACGAAAAATACGAAATTTTTCAAAGAGATAACCCTCAAAATATTTGATAAAAAAACGAAAAAGTTATTTTTTCATCGTTAAACATTATAAAATTAATTCTAGGAATTAATTAAACTTAAAAATACAAAATTATCGTTGTTGGCTGACTTAACGTAGGTTATACTACTCGAAAAAGTGTTTCGACGATTTTTTCGCATTAATAACGCGATAAATATTTAAAAAATCTCACAAAATTCATTATTAAACGATTTTTCATATATTTTCTCGAAAATTTATCATTAAAAATTAATTTATCAATTAAGTAAAAAATTCAAAAAAATTTTTTTTTTCGTTTTTTTACAGAAAAAAAAATTTTTCTTGCACAGTAGAGTTTTAAACTATAATATTATCTTCAAAAAAACCTCACCGAACACTGTATCAGACTGGAGTTGTACGCCTGAAGGCTTCCAACGGCCACTCGCAGCCAGCGCGAAGGGGCGGAGGCGGAAAAGGAGCCTCCATGTCGAAGGTAACAAACTCCTGCGGGCCACCAGGACTACACTCGTCGTGCAGCACATCAGCAACTGTCGTGCTGATCTGCCAGCATAAAAATTCTCATCGCAGGAACATAAATCAAAGCGAGGCATGTTCTACAGCCAAGGGTGTACGAATATTCTCAACTTTATAATGGAAAAAATAAAATAAAAGTAAAAAAAAGGGGGGAATAAAAGTTTTGTACAGATAGGGAAGAGAGCAATCCTATTCGTTCCATGCCATTCTCATTATTTCCTCACCGTCTGGGTCGTAAGGTCGCGCGGAAATTGTCTCGGGTACTCGTGGTAATCGAGACTCGGTGGTGGTGGTAGAAACTCGTCGAAATCCACTTGATCCAGCGAATCTCTGCCGAAGAAGTATCGTTTCTGGTGTCGTTCGCAGAGAAAACCTTGATTTGGATGAAAATTCGACTGGCGAACGTGGTTACCCAAGTGATAGACATTCTGAAAGGAAAAAAAAAACATTTTTTTCATGAAAAACCGACGATTAATTAAATATCAAAGTTATCTTTTAATATAAAATAAAAAATTATGTCTTGACTGATTTTCAATTTAATTCCATCAAAAAATACGTCAAAAATTTTTTTTGTACTTGAAAAGTTTTTTCTTTTAATTAAAAAAAAAAAAAAACAAATTTTTATTAAAAAATTTTTTTAATAGAAAAATGATTATTTTTTACAAAAAAAATTGAAATTTGTATTTTTTAAATGATTTTTTTTTTTTTAAATGATAAATTTATTATGAAAAAAAAAATTAAAATGTTAAATTGATGATAAAAAAATAAATTTTCCAAAGCCGCGAGCAGCAAAAAATGCTTTAGTTTGATTGTTATAATTACAAGCACTCTGAAATAATTATACATAAATTTTAAATAAAGTAAAGTGACAATTCACTTCAATCTCTATTTTATTCATTTAGTAGATTGGAAAGAGTACTATTTTTATATTTTACATATTTTAAGTGACTTTGAATAAATGAAAAAAAACTTTTTAATTTATTTTTCGTTCTCTGGTCATATTTAAAATTTTCTGCGGTGGTATATGCTGGAAAAATATTATTATCTAAATGTTAATCGATGATCTGTGTTGTCAATTGCTGAAGAAATTTATCGCGACTCGCCTCTCGATAAAAATAAATTTTTCCCTTGTGGAAACTCCCTGTCAAGGTGGTTTAGGCTACCCTGCATACTAAAATTTTTTTCCCGGTGATAACAGACAGTCAATCGGTGATTCACTAGGTGCGGACGTGACTAGGAGCATGGATCGCTCCATAACAGTGTGTTTTCCGTCCTAGAGAGCCAATACACTTGGGAAAACCCTAAAGAATAAAATAAAAAATTTTCGCGATTTGTAAACAAATTTTTTTTTGGGATTAAAATTTTTTAAGAGTCAGGGGGAAGTTGAAGGTACCCGTAGGGACTTTTCGGAAAAAATTGCATCCTCAATCTATGGCAGGATTGTTACAAAATAGTCGAGGCAGCTGTGACCAAGTATATACGAAAAAAACGCGTCTGGGATCAAGTTCTAAACTCGAAATATTATTTTATACGAATTTTATCGTCATTAAATTGACGTATTGTTGCAAAGAAATTTTTTTTCAGGACTAAAAAAATTTTTCTTTACAGAAATAAAATTTTTTTCTATATTTTACAACCCGGCCATTTTGTTCTTTATTGTACTGACAGATTATTTTACTGAACTGGATTTTTTCGTAGACACGTGATGGTTTGACGATTGTTGAAATTAATCAATTATTCAACCATAAAAATATGTTACTACAAATGAAAATATGTAAAAATTATTTTTTTGTTATAAATTTTATGATTGATATATCAAATTTGAGGTTTTAAGTAGTTGTTTAAATTTTATTAAATTTTTTTCCAGCTCATTAACCCCATTAAAAACACTCCCATAGAAACTCAATGCAAAAAAAAAAAACCAAAAACTAGTTAATCTTTTAAATATTCAATAAAAAAATGAATTTATAATTTTTAATAAATAAATTTTATATAAAAAAAAATTAATTAAAAATTTTTTTATGGAGGTTGGGGACTGATCAGTGAAGGTGATAAAAATCCGATATTTGAATTCGCGATTTTAAGCCTACTGCTGAGTCTTGAACAATAATTTTTTTTTTTTTTTTTTTAAAATCAGTATTTTTTAGGCAAAATATTTATACCATTATTCAAACACGTAGATGGACCGAGATTGCCACGTTTCTAACCTGTGACATGATATATCATGTTAAAACGCTAGTTTTAAGCAAGTTTTTTCAAAATTGCGTGAAAACGGTGAACAAAAAGTGACTCAAATTTTGCCCAAATATTTATTTAAGTTTAATAAATATTATAGTTAGTTTTCGGTTTGTGTGCAACTTTTTTTTCAATTAGTTATAGTATAAAAACTATCAAATTTTGTCTGCTACTCATAAGAGCCCATGCGAGCTCAACATTTCTCGAAAACTATAAGAACAGAACCAAAGTAAAAATTAACAAGCATACGTAAACAATATCAAACATAACTAAATAAAAATATCAGTTGGCTGTAACAATTTTTAA
>MVJL01001853.1:0-31850 GCA_002156465.1 Macrocentrus cingulum | reverse complement strand
GTGCCCGGGCACTTGATAGAATCAGAATGTGTGCGAGTGTGATTTTTTCAAAACGTTTCCGTTTCTTGTAGGAGGTCGCGATCGCGTAGTTAATAAGTAAAGCCAATTAATATAAGTGCATGCGTGTGTCTATCGCCGATGCATATCATTTTATTAATCTTTCATACTATTGTTATTGTGACTTGTTGCTGTGTCGGTCTCGGATTGAGACCGCTCAGCTATATTTATTGAGCTCCGCGTATGTAAATTGATAATGATAACTACGATTTTTCATCGGCTTGAATCATTATTTTGTCAGTGTAATAATTCAAGCTAATAAAAATCCATCATTACTCAATTGTCGACATTGAAATTATGTACTAAAAATGTCCCCTAAGCAAATCCCACCCTCTAAACTGACTATATATTCAATAAATTACTACAAAAATATAATTTCTGCGGAGCAATGATTTTTAATGGTTATTTATGGAGCAAGTAATTCATTAAACAGTCATTCTACGTAGTTATTGCTATTTTCGAGTGATTTATTTCAATTTTCATATATTAATTTTTTTATATATGACACAAAATTCGCATACAATATTGATATATGTATATAAATTTAAATATAAAAAAATTCGGTTATCTTTGTTTTCGGGGGAATTTTTAACATAATAAGAGGTGAAAAATAGAAGACTAAATACAATAGATAAGTATTGATTATAATCAATCTTTGTAATAATACATTTCTTACGTCAATTACATGTTTTAGTTTAAAATTTTTTAATTTTTCCATTTTCTGTTCGCAGGTTCATCATTATTTCGGAAAGTAATTTTTTATTTTTTAGATATTTTATACTGTTATTTTTTCCATAATGTATTCCTCTTTTATGCATGTTTTTTGATTATTATAAGTCTTTTTATTGTTCTGTTTTTTGTCTAGAAGCTTTGTTATCACGTCGATAAAATTTGCACGTTTAAGCAGAATGATATCACCTTACTCGTTCCATTTTAGAGTGTCTTCTTAAAATTGGGTATTCAATTGATAACCTGCGCAATCTATAATTGCATAATCCCTCCTCTCCCCTCAACCGGCACTACTCTTCGACTAAAAATTCTCCATTTTGTAATTTTTTCTACTTAACCGACGTCCGGTATCGGTATTTTTTCCCTTACCATTTCCAATGAGCGTATTTCGAAATATAATTTACTTCAATATATCTTTCGTGGTATTCTAACCTCACTTCCAAACGTTTCATCAAAATTTTCATCTTTTGTGTATTTTTTTTCTGCACTCCTAAATAATCGAGTAAATATAAAAAATGTCGTACCTAACGCGAAAAGAAATCGAGGAGATGAAGCCACAAATAGAGAAAGCCGTGCATAAATTCCTGGGCTTTGGTGAGTCAGCAATAGTGACAACTGCTGTCAACTGTATTGTTTCTGGCTATGACAAACGTAAAACAGCCGGTGAGTATTACAATAACTCTCTAAAAACTCAATAACTCCACAATATACTCACAATTGCCTCATTCCAGACAAACTTTCAGCACTTCTTGATGAGAAAAAGGCTGCAAAACTTACCGAAAAGATGTTCACCATATACGATGACACCAAAGCCGCACTCAAGAATAAAAAAAGGCCTCACGCGGATGATAAAGAGAAAGATGCAAAAAAACCAAAGCTCAAAGAAGATCAAACTACCGAGAATGCCACCGAGACGGCCCTTTCACCAGATAAAGTATAAAAATTCCGAGTTTTCTCGATAATTTTTGATTTTTTTCGGTTTTAATTGTTGTTTTTTGCTTTCTCTAGATCCAGCAAATGATGGCAAATGCTCAGCGCGAGATTGAGGAGCGTAAACGAGCGCTAAAAGTGATCAAAGAGGTCGTGGAAGAACCGCATCGACCGTCATTTAAATCTCGCGACCTTCCTCTTGTCAGTAACATGTATAGTCAGGGTCTACTGAGTAAAAATGACTCGGAGAAGGCTCGAAAATTGGCCGCACTGCAGGCACAAATCCGCAACAAGTTGAGTTCAGGACTTTTAAACAATGTAAGTGTCCCAGATAAACCTACACCTCTGATTCTCGATGAATCAGGAAGAACCGTAGACATAACTGGAAAAGAGGTTCAATTAACACAAGTGGTACCTACTTTAAAAGCCAATATTCGAGCTAAAAAGAGGGAGGAGTTCAAGGCACAGCTTCAGGAGTCAAAAGGACCTGAAGAAATTCAAGAGACACGTTTTTTCGATAATAGAATTGGTGTTAAAGTTGCTACGCGTGGTAAACGTGCGTTGAAATTCCATGAACCAGGAAAATTTCAGCTTATTGCTGGACGAATAAGGATGAATGCACAATTGGAAAAATTACAGAATGAAATTAGTCAAATTGCGCGTAAAACAGGCATTAGTTCCTGCACAAAGCTTGCTCTCATTGCTCCTAAGACCGAGGCTTTGAATGAAGATGTACCGAACATTGAATGGTGGGATTCTGTTATTTTAGTCAATGGCTATGCTGTTGGGGATGAACCCACGCAAATAAAAACTGCTACAATTACTAATTTAGTTGAACATCCCACACAAATGCGACCGCCAAGTGAGTATTTATTATTTGTATGCTAATTACCAATTTCAAAACTCCAAAGCGGCCAATATTTTTTTTTATCGAAAAATTGATTTAAAATAGGGATTTTAGTAAATTAAAAAAATGAGTTTAAATATTTTAATAATTGGTTTTGAGACATTTCATAAGTGAAAAAATTTTTTTTCCATCGAATTGTCTAAAAAAAACTCTCTTGTAGATGTGCAGTTTTTGTGGTTATTTGGGTTTTTTAGCGATAACTCGAATATTTTCCGGAGGAGATTTTATTCTCAATCATTTAACTTTCATGACATTTTTTCGTATCGCGATTATTTGCCAAGTTATCACTAAAAAAACGAAAAAAATCATTAAAACTGCGAGATTCCCAAGGGGTAAATTTTTTTAAATAAATTTTTTCTAATCAATTAAACATCTTAAAACTCATTCTAGATGGTTAAACATATGATATTAACATATTATCACATTTTAATCTCATAAAATATAAAAATAGATTAAATAATGATGAAAAAAAAAATTATTGGAAGCCTACAATCAGGAGTAATTTAATATCTTTTAATTTTTAACACTAACTAATTGTTTCCACTAACAAAAAAAATCATTTTTTCCCATGTAGCCGATCCATTGAAGCCTGTCTACATGCCGGTATTTCTCACTAAGAAGGAGCGGAAAAAATTGCGTCGTCAGAATCGTCGAGAAGCCTGGAAAGAGGAGCAAGAGAAGATCCGATTGGGTTTGGAGCCTCCACCGGAGCCTAAGCTGCGAATTTCTAACCTCATGCGTGTCCTGGGCACCGAGGCCGTGCAAGACCCTACGCGAATCGAGGCTCACGTGCGCCAGCAGATGGCCAAGCGTTTGAAGGCGCACGAGGACGCGAATGCGGCTCGTCGCTTGACGACTGAGCAGCGCCGCGAAAAAAAGGCTCGCAAACTTAAGGAGGACACGTCCCTCGGTGTCCACGTGGCTGTTTACAGGTAAATACATACCTCATTTTCGATATAAACTATCAACTCAACCCCGCATTTGTTTGACAGAATACGAGACTTGCTAAACAACGCGTCGAAGAAGTTTAAAGTCGAGGCAAATGCCAAGCAACTCTACCTCACGGGCTGTGTGATGCTCTTTCGCGACTGCAATGTCGTAGTGGTAGAGGGTGGCGCCAAGCAGTTGAGCAAGTATCGTCGGCTGATGATGCAGCGCATCAAGTGGGAGGAGGATATTGTTAAAGACACGGACGGCAATGATGTGCCGAATAAATGTGTTCTTGTGTGGCAGGGAACGAGTAAACAGCGTCACTTTGGCGAAGTCAAGTTTAAAGTTTGTCCCATTGAAAAAATGGCACGGGAACACTTTAAGAAACACCAGGTCGAGCACTACTGGGACTTGGCATACAGCGGAGCCGTACTGGATAATACGGATGACGCTCAGACTTGATTGAAAAATTTTTTTAGGCGTTAATTTTACGGATTTAAATATTCAAATAAAGGATTTTTCCTGTATTGGAGGTTTTCTACAGGTATTTTTCGCTATTCTACCTTGTCAACTTTGTGTTAGTGTGCAGGAATATTAAAATTTTTTTAATTTAAAAATTGGGGGTTTTTTTTGATGACATGATTTTTTTCTTAATTCTTTTGGAACATTTTTATGCAAGAAATACGCGGGAAATTTTGAAAAACATGAAATTTCAAAGGATTACATGCAAATACGATATACCATATCGATATGTTTTGCTAGTCTAAAATATTTAAATATATCAAACTGAATGATTCAATGAAATTTTGCTATTGCAGTCGTTTTTATGAAACGAGATTTTCAAGAGAAATCTAATTCCATTTCAGCTGCATTTTTTTAGTTATTTTAATTATTTCTCCGTCTTTTAGGGCCTTTTAGCTAGATACAGAATAGCCTAGATACAGAAAAAGTTTAGTCTACATTTTCTATAGTGAATTTAATTCTCAATCAATTGATTCAAATGATATTTTCCATCATCTAGCTTATTTACCGAGTTATCAAAAATCTTTTGTATTTATTTCTTCATCACAATCGAACGTTTTCATTCTAAATCAAATTAAATATTAAATCGATAAAAAAATTTAACTTTTCGACTCGTTAGGTGAGAAAACGCGTCATAAAAGCGTGAATGTAGGTTTTTAGAATACAAAAGTCCGGGATTAGTTGGATATACAACTGGTCTATTGTCCGAAAGGATTTTGCGTCGTTAAGAATGTGTCGTCCTTGCCATCCATGTCAAAATGTCATATATCCCCCGTCGCTCGAACGTTGCGATCGATCATTTTTCCTTTCATCTAAAGAAGAATCTCTGCATCAAACTCAATTTGCATATTATTATGGAGTTCGATCGCTTGCCTAAGACTGTTTGTACCGAGTGACAAAAGAAAGCAACGTCACAAGCGGGTTTTCAGACGCTCCTTCCCCTTGATTTCTCCAGAGCGCATAATTTTATCGATGTGACAGTGTGTATACACCTAATCACGTGCTTATTCGGCCTGGAGAGTTTGGAATTTATCGTGTTTTTCGTGAATGGCAGACTATATACGAATGTTATGATACTGCCCCTCGATTGGCAGAGGCCCCACTCTTTACAACGCGCCCGTCAAGCTCGTACTTTCGATCTATTCAGTGCCTCACAACTCCTACGACCGTTCAAATGCACACATGAGCATTCTACCGATTATTCGCGAGTCGTTGAATCAATGTGTACAGTGAAAAAGCTTAAAATTCATCGCTAAACATTCTACATTTTATAAAAAAAATCAAAAATGTTTATTTATCTGTTGCTGTAAGTGTTGAAAAAAATTTTTTTTTTCAAGTTTGAGAATTTATTTGATGATTTAATTTAGTTAACGGGGTTTTAAATGATCAAACACGTGAGTAATGATAATTTATAGCGGCTAAAAGACAGAGAAAAAAATAAAAATTACCTATCGCAACAGCGAATGAATCTTATCCGTCAAGATCGGACCCCCCTTGTAGCGTTAAATTCAAAAGCAATGCGGTCCCTTGCGCGTAATCATTTCTTGAGGGAGCGAGAGAGCCAGAAATGTTACATAAGGCAGTCACGAGGGAACCAGGAAGATGTGTAAATGTCAGGCGCCCAAGCAGGGCATAGGTATTCTCTCAGAGGTCAACAAAGATGCCTCAAATTTTTTGAAAGTTGTACCTTCAACTTGGCAATATGTTTTTAATGTCACAATTATATTGTAACCATTGTTTCTACGTGAAAAAAAGATGAGACCTTTTTTGTAGAGAATTTTATGAGCTTTAAAGTTGATAATAGGTGATTTATTTGAAAAACTAATAATAACCGAGATATTCTGAAAAAAGTGATTAGTTGTACCTTGAACTGGGCAGTACAAGAAAATTTCAACTTGTAATGTAAATTTTGAACGGTTACTCTGATATAAAAATACGTTAGATACTTTTTGTAGGAAATTTTATGAACTATAATTTTTATAATAGGTAAATAATTAAACAAAATCAATAATAACCAAGATATTTAAAAAAATCGTGAGCATGTACGCAGAATCAAAACATAATTAGATTTTTCAGGCTGTCAGCAGCGGTTCGGGGTACAATCCTGCCTGCGAGGATGCTGCAGGACCTGGATCGACGTGCCAACGGTACTCTGAAGAAGTTTGAGCACACAGAGCAGGATATAATCCGCTCTGGGAGTCAGTTGAGTAAGGGTTCTCCAGCCTGGTACCTGGCAGCGTCGCACGAGGCTTCGCCCGAGGCGGAGGACCTCTCTCGGCAGGCGCTGAGGGTTGAAACCATGGCGATAATGATGGTGAAGGCCTTGCACATGTCGCCAAAGGACGCGGTAGCTCTGCTTCCAGCCATGAACCTCAGTCCAAGGTTCTGCGCGGAGGCTCTGGCGCATCAGAGCGCAGCAGAGTGCAAAAAGCGCAAGGACACTTATCGGACGGTTACTGGCAAGTGCAATAATGTTTTACACCCAACCTGGGGCGCTTCACTCGAGGCCTACGCCCGAATTCTACCTCCAGAGTACCAAGACGGTGTCTCTCTGCCTCGCACGAGGCTGCCCAGCGCCCGCGAGGTGTCTGTCGGCGTGCAGTTCGATGAAACTGACGCGAAGCATCCTTATCTGATGGCTCTGACGGCTCTCTTTGGCCAGTTTGTCACTCACGACCTCGCACACACACCACGAATGGTGCTGCCTGGCGGCGAGAGGCTCAGGTGCTGCGACATCGACTATGAAAATTTCCATCCCGAGTGTTTTCCAATTCGAGCTGACAATTCTGTTGGGTGTATGGAGTACTCACGATCTGCTCCACATCCCGGGAGTGTTAATCAGGTTAATTATATCGTGATTAATACCAAAAAGGGCGTTCTCTACCGCAGTAATGTGGGGTTGAGTGTCAAAAATGCACGTGAAAAATTGAGTTTTTTGTCATTTAAGTTAAAAGAAATTTCTAAAAAGTCTATTAACGGAAAAAACTATTAACAGAGTATTCTACCTGTTCAAAATGACTTTTAGACCGTTTGGTTTCGATGAAAAATTTTTTTGTGAAATTGTTAAAGAGGTATACTGCTTGGATATCGGGCAGTTTTCGTGATTTTTTTAGTTTTTTGATGATAACTCGATAACTAAGCGAGATAATGAGAAATATTACTGGAGTTAAATGATAGGGGATAAAATTTGCTACAAAAAATGTTGAATAAAATTTTTTGTACCTTTCAACGTTTTTGAGATAGTATTGGTTGTTTGAAATTTTTATTTTTTGAAATATCTCGAAAATAATGCAAAATATCAAAAAAGTTTATTCTGTATTTTTTATAGAAAATCTAATTCCCTATAATTAACTTCTTATGATATTTTTCACTATCTCGTTTATTTACCATGTTATCACTAAAAAAACAGAAAAATCACGAAAATTGTCAGATATCGAAGGTATTATACTTAATATCCTTGAAAAATTTTCGCAGAAAAAAATTTTTTGTTTTCTACATCAAATATCATGAAACTTATTTTTAAACTAAAATCAACTCAAAAAAACATAAAATAACAATTTTTTGCTGACTTAATGTTGGTTATTTTACTCAAAAAACTCCAAAATAACCTGCTTTTTGACGTTAATAATACAATTTTAAGATTTTTAAAAATTCAAAAATTCATTATTTTCTCCAAAAAAAATTTTAAGATAGCAAATAATATCGTTATTTTTTCTGCAGGGGTGTAAACTGGGTCCACGTCAGCAAATGAACCAAGCCACATCGTTTCTGGACCTCTCACCAATATACGGTAGTTCGAACGAGGTCGCAAGTACCCTCCGTACCGGTCGATCTGGCTTACTAAATACCCAACACAAAAATCTACCAATGCCAGCGAAAGATTTGCACAGTTGTCGCGGCACAGCCAATCGTCTCCCGTGTTTTTTCAGCGGTGATTCTCGTATCAATGAGCACCCAGGCATTGCCTTGATGCACGTGCTGTTTCTTCGCGAGCACAATCGAATAGCCGAACAATTATCCAAGCTCAATCCACATTGGGACGATGAGAAATTGTATCAAGAAAGCCGCAGACTCGTGATCGCAGAGGTGCAGCACATTGTTTACAATGAGTTTCTGCCAGTTTTGTTTGGTGAAAGCAACCTTGAGAGGTGAGTAAGCATGATTGACTTGATATAATACACCTTCTATCTGTCTCTATACCCCAAGATTCAACCTGAGATTGATGAAATCTGCTTTCTTCACTGGATACGACTCGCGAATTGACGCAACTCTCACCAACGCAGCTGCGTCCGCAGGTTTTGTCTTTATTGCTACACTCATGCCCAAGACTATTGACCTCGTGGATGTCAGGTCATCATTTAAATTCGGTGAGAGGTCCCTATTGTCGGCTTTTTACGCCCCGCAAGAGCTCTACGAGGCCGGAGCAGTCGACAGACTCATCATCGGAGCCACTGGTGAGATAATTCCCACTTTTAAACACCTCATCGCCGTTTTTAAAGCACTTTTCCACGGGTTTCCTAGCTGGGCACGCCAGGAAACCATTGGGACTCAATGAAATTCTCCTTCAGCGCTACTTTCACGATGGAAAATCCACCGACGACGCGGTTGACTATGCAGCACAAGTAATTCAGCAGGGCCGGGACCATGGATTGCCCTCGTACGTTCGCTGGCGTGCTGTCTGCGACTTGCCGGACGTCAGAAACTTCCGGGATCTTGAATCAACCATGCCCAAAGACATTATCAACAAGCTCCAGGAGATTTATCGGTTTTTATTGTCGTTTTTAAAATGGTTTTCAACGAAAATTCCCGGTTATATCGTTTCAGGAATGTCGAGGATATTGATCTAGTGATGGGTGCACTGTCGGAAAATGCTGCGGAGGATGCCGTGATGGGTCCAACCTTCCTCTGTCTACTTGGACGAACTTTTCGCAATGCTCGGCTTGGTAAAATGAGATTTTATCGCCCGTTCTAGTGCGATATATCGAATTTTCGGTCGTTTCTAGGTGATCGCTACTGGTATGAGAATGAAAAGACACCTGGAGCTTTCACTAGTCGGCAGTTGGCTGAGATTCGACGCACTACGATGGCTAAAATTCTCTGCGACAATGCAGACAGATTGCCATCAGTTCAAACCCGAGCTTTTCTGCTCAAAGATCCATTTCTGTGAGTGGGTAATTTTTTGGGATTAAAGGTTGCGGATTGATTTATGGTGGGGTTTGTTTTTAGTAATAATCCAATGGAGTGTCGGTCGTATCAGACGGAAGGCATGAACCTGACAGTCTGGAAGGAGCGACCGGGAATTTCCTCGTAATTGCCTTTTGTCACTCAATTGGCACTTTGATTAAGTTAAAGGCATCATCAATACCTCGTATGACGCTACCAAATGTGTAATAATTAGATGTTGGAGAAAATACGTGGATGAGTATATGTGATTAAATCAAGAGATTGGCCTTTGAACCTTGGGGCTGCGTAATATACGCGCTACCATTGATAGATATGGCGTTCTGTGTTATTTATTGTTATGAAACCATAAAGCATCGTATTAGAAGCGTGGAAGGACGCTGGAATAAGCTGCAAGGACGATCGTCAATAGCTAGAAAAAAATCTATTCGTCTGAAACTGAGATAAAATTTATCGTTAAAAAATTTAGAATTTTTTAATTGCAAATATCTTTGATAAGGATGCAAGTTACGTAAAATTTGCTAAGGACCTTTTTTGTAGCTTATAAAATTCTCTACAAAAACAATTAGTTGAAAAAAATCTCGATCTTCAATAATTTCGAAGATATTTTGATTTAAAACAGCAGGATAATTTTTAACACATGTTTTTTAGGCTGAAAAAAAAATTGAGAGCATTTTAATTGACCATATCTCGTTAAGGATACGAATTACATGGTTTTTGATAATGACCTTTTTTGTAGCTCATGAAATTCTCTATAAAAAAGATCTCAAGACAAAAATTTCTATCTTCAATAGTTTCGGAGATATTCTGGTTTAAAATACCAAGATAATTTCGCTTTTTTCGTTTTTATGGATTTAAAAATTTTTTTTTGAAATTTTGCAAGTGGGAGAAGGCTCTTGAGGGTGTGCAGTTTTATAGAATAATATGGAGTTAATTGTCGAGTTGATGTGAGAGAGCTTAATGTCACCCTGCGGCTTTGACATTTGGAGGCGAGGGTGCACGCAATCACGAGGTTGGCACTCCTTGGCGTGAATGAAGCGATGTCGGAGGAAATACGTTTCTGGGACCTTGATCCGTTGGCCTGGATGGCTCCCGTGAAAGTGACGTCGCGACGGGAACAATGCGTGGTTGGTGCGACCCGCGGATTTGTCGCGCGTTCTCTCGCACATTCAACTCTAATGCGGAACCGCGTGATTAAATGGATATTTTCATCTCGAAACTTTATATTCCCCTTCACTCTGACCTCTAGAACATTTATGGGTATATAAAGCATCACATGATTTTACGCTCAATAAATATAAAGATATATTTGCGCTCTTTGCTTTGTGTTTTATAAATATAAATAGGTGGATATTTCTGATGCAATTTTCTGTGCTGTACCTTACCTCGGGCAAAATTGCGCTTGTATATCATGGATAAATATGTGTTTATATAAGTGCAAAAAGTAATTAGGGAATGGTAGTTATAGGTGAAGTAATCAATTTAATTATATGAGGTGAGAAAATAATATAAACAAATAAATAACGCTGTATTCTTCGAAGAATATGGTTTTTTTATTATCCGTAATAATTTAATGGTTATTTTTTAAATATAAAATTTAATTATTTCTTTAATTAAGAGACTCGGTAGAGTCTCGCGCCAAGTTCAGGCACAATCGCGTTTGTACAAATGAATAGCGCAAGACAACCGAGTATCTTTATAGGAAAAATTGGAATTAAAAAAAATCTATTGTAACGAAAATTTAAGGCACGATTCAAACGTGACTTCCAACCTTCATAGAGTGTTAAATCGTTCAGTTATGCCACAAAAAGTCATGAAATTCTTGGTTTTCGCGGCGGCTCCACTGGTTGTGCGATTGTAGACTATAAAGATCGATAAATTTAGATGCAACTTTTCACTTTAAATATGAAAATTCGGACGGCGCAATCTGTAGAGTGTTGATTCGCGCGGTTATACCACAAAAACCCTTAAATTCACTGGTTTCACGACGACTTTGCTATTTTTAGTTGGATATCTTAGAAATCCAACTAGTGCAGCCGTCTTCATGGCGCGACTTTTGGAAAATTTTGGTATTTTCTGACTCTTCTATTTCAATTATTTTTCTGTCTTTTCCGTGGCTTATTGTCTGAAGAACCTCGGAAAATAGGGCGTCATTTGCATTCGTTTTTACAAAAAGAGATATCTAAAAGAAATCTACTTCCATTTTGGCCGCCGAATGGCATTTTTAGGATTGAAGACTATTCGACAAATTTAGATGCCACTTATCCTCCACTTATTCCGTCGGCGCAATTTGCATAAAATAAAAAAAAAAAAAACGAAAATGCAAAATTAGCAAAATTTGTAAAAGTAACTGGAAATGTTTCAATTTATTCCCTATAAAATTAATTTATAAAATAATTTTTTTTTTTAGATTATAAATGCATTATATCGTGATGGTTCACGCTCATTCTCATGAGTACATAAAATATATATCGGAATGGAGTAACAGAGTTGCAAAAAAAAAAGAAACGATATTGCACGTGAATGAAAATTGCTGCATTGTCTGCTTTTATCTGATGATAGTCAGACAAATTGAACGTTGAGTTGCGAATACGATATACATGATGGAAGTGGGAATTAATCGAGGGTTTAAAACGCTATAAAAGACGCCTTTGTATATATTTTTTGTTGTTTTTTTTTTATGTCAGACAAAATTCATGAAAGTCCATGAAAGAATCGATCTATTTTTATAGCATTTCATTTCAAGAAAAAGGAAAAAAGTGACTCTTATATAATTATAACAAACACGTCGTCAATTATGAAGGAGGTTTTTCATGCACACTCAAAACTCTCGCGCATCGTTGCGCTACATATTATTATTTTTTTTTATTTATCAATTATCACTCGTATCTCGTAAAATCATGCTCTCGCCGTTGCTACTCTTGTCACAGCATCGCTCTCTAAAAATTGCGGGCTTATTTTCTAGCAGTATATAATTATTTTATTTATTTATTTTTTTTCCACTCGGCAAATTTGCTATGACAATTCGTCGCCGTATTTTTTTTTATTCTTTATATATATATTTTTTAAATACAAAACATTAGAAATTATTGTTTTCTTTCTTTTTTTTTTTCATTTAGCAAAAGTAACGCTACAGAGTCGAGTTATTTTTTTTATTATTTTTTGTTTTTTTGTATGTTGATATAGAAAATAATTTGTCCCGATTGAAGAACAGCATTATAGCGGGCAGACGATATATGTTTTAGGCAGACGAACAAGACAGACAGTATGTAATGGACAACATCATCGATACTCGTGGATATTCCATCGCATTAAAAGTTACTTTCTTCCATTCTCCCGATATTTTTAATTTTTTCACTCGAAAAAATTTATCTCACACTAGAATCATTATTTTAGCCATTTTCTCATCAATTTCCCATTGTCAACTTCCGCTTGAACACTTGAGGGGAGGGAGGGAGGTGCCTGCAGACTTTCCATTCTTTCCGCTAAGGATTATTATACAAAATAATTAGAAAAATGTACAAAAATTCATAAAAATAGTAATAGTAATAGTTACATAGTACAAATTACTTTAGGTAATTATAATAGTGATTGAAAAAACGAGCACGAAAGTACAACCCGAATTTTTTTTTCGTTTTTTTTTTTTTTTCCTAAGATCTTAAAAATGCGAACGTTTCAACTGTCTATTTATTTACCAGGTGTATCAAGATTTTTTTATCACCCAGTATTGCGTGTTTCACAGCCTTTAATTCGTTCGTTAAAACCAAAAGTTCACTGCACAGTTCGCGTACAGTTCTCTTTCAATGATATTGGCCTCACGTTCGTGTTTTTATATTAATAAAAAAAAAAAATAGAAATTTTACAGCACCTAAAACTGTAAAAACACACACCCACAACAATTTTTATTTATCGAGCGGAAGTGTTGACACACATTTCACACGAATTTTCTTTCATTTTATGACGTCCCAGCCACCGCACGGGATTGCAACTTTTTTTTTTCATTTAATTACTGAAGAAGATGTTGGCTCTCTCCGGCATTTTTTATGGGCTTTTAAAATGTGGGTGTTGAGTGGGTTGCACTCTCGCACATTTTTTTTTTTTCGTTTTTCCTCTCACTCTTTTTTTTTATTCGTTCTTACATGACATTCTAACATGTATCATTCGCTCGACTAATTTTTTTTAACCTCATTTACATCGATAACAATATTCTGCGACCAAAAAAATAAATTCTATTTATATTTTTGTTTCAATTATATTTATGATTATCAATTATATAACTACGACTATTGTATGACTCGACTGTGTTATCAAATTATTTTTTTCGGCCTGCGGTGCGGTGGCTCTGTAGGATATTTTTTATATCTATACAAATTTTGACAAAAGTTGATAATTTTTTCTGTTTTTTTTTGTTTATTTGTCGAAAAATTTCATATAGTGCGTGGCAGTCTGGATAATTTTTTTTTTAATTTATCCTCGTTGCGACGCGCAAAAGTCGTCAGTATACAAATATACTAAAATGGACACACGATTAAAATTCAAGATTGCTTTATTATTTTTTTTTTTTTTCGGACACAAAATCTTTTTTTTTTTCTTGTTTATATATATGCAATATTCTTAGGATTTGTACAAAAAGCAAAATATTCACTGCATGCTAAAATTCAGCTACATTTAGAAAAAGATCACTGCAATTCACGGTAATATTGCTATTATATTTTAATATTATAGAATTGGTAGCTTTTATATTTATTTATTTATTATTTATTTATTTTGTTAAAATATGTGTATTGGGAGAGGTTTAAGCAAAATTTAATATCATAAAATCCTTGCTCATCCTCAACTGTAAGTCGGTTTTTTTTCTGTTTTGTGAATTAGTAGGTAATTATATATCAAGAATGCCCTATTGCTCATTTTTATATCGAATATCGAAGTGTGTGTGTGTGTGTGGTGTTATTAATTGGCATGTAGGTGTGTCTGAGGTATTTTAAATCGCTGCGTGTCACCGTGTCTAAATGTTTTTCATTATTATCACCGTTTAAATTATCGTCCAACTAATTCACATTATTTTTACGACTTTATCTTGCTCATTACTTTTTTTTCGCAGCTCCAAAACGTTTTCAAGTTGGTAAAACAGTGAATATCCACTAATTTTGCCCTTTAAACAAAAAAAAAAATCGAAGAAAAAAATTTTTTTCACCAAGAAATTCTTCCATTTTTGTTGGTAAAAATATATTAATATCAATAAAAAATTCGAAAAAACATGAAAAAAGTTTTTTTTTTTCATGTTAACAGATTTTCCACCAGAAAATCTTTTATTTTGTGGTAAAGATATTTTTAATTTCAACAAAAATGCCAAAAAAACGTGAAAAAAAAAATTTTTTTTTCTACAAACTAAAGTGTAAGGATAAGTTTTTATCGATAAAACAGTAATTTTCATTGTTTTACCGGCTGAATACGCGACAAGGACGTGAATCTTGTGAGAAAAAAGAATAAATCAGTGTAGAAGTATATCAGAGTAATGTATACATTGTTTATAAAAAAATGAAAAATACAAACAATCGTCTGACATTCCAGTACAAGGGTAATACTGTACCTTTTCGCTATTTAAGACATTATTTCTATAATATTTCATCTAATTTTTAATCATTACCCCATAAGAGGTATAATGCCATTTACAAACAAACTAGTAGAAAAAAAAAAAAATTTAACTTCTGTTTATTCAAAGCCGCGCACAAAGAACAATGTATAGAAAAAGACCCAATATAAACAAAAACTAATCCATTTTCACACACTTTCACACACTCTTCTTTCACCATTTGACAAATATTTTTTTGACATATATAAAAAAATTACCAACAATTTGCCACCATTTTCTTTACAGGTAAAAAATTGAAGCCTCACGTGTACTCGATATTTTTTTTTTTGACAATTGCTCTACACCCACCATTATCGGAAGTCTCGATACTTTTAATGCTCTCAACGAGTATCACGTCTTTTTTTTCTGTTCCATCTTTTTACGCCCTCTGCACGCACACTTTCACTCTCTCGTCACGATGAACACGAAACGAGTCGTTTACAAAAATTTATATGACAACATTATTACCAAAAAATTTATTATATACTTGAATGTCGTCTAGCTAGGGGGGTTTTTCAAACGCAGGGACAAAAAGTGAACACGTCTAAAAGATATATATATATATATATATATATATATTATATATATATAATATAATAAAAGGCTGCTGATTTGTTTTTACACACACCATATACCATTTTAATGCCTCTCCGATGGGCTTTTTTTTATTTAAAAAATTCTATCCTACAGACTCATGCGCGAGACCTCACAAAAAGTGTCAATCGATATTTTACACAAGTCGAGAGATTAAATTAGGGGGTTGGGGGGAAATGACATTTATACACAATAGTCAATCGTGACAATCAATGTCGCAATTGGCTAATCAGCCATCGACGATTAATTTTTCATTTTCTTTTTTTTTTATATAACAATCGTCGAAAAAATCCAACTATGGACGTGTGTGTAACGCGCGTGTCAGTGTGTATAGTAATAGTACTAGTAGTAGTAGTAATAGTAGTAGTAGTAGTAGGTGTACAAAAATTTCTTCTCTAAGCGTATTTTTTCGTTTATGTAAGAGTACACATATTTGTAATATTTTTTTTGTTGTTTTTAATATTATATATTATTTTATAATTATAGTTATTAGTATTAATTTTTTTTTTATTAATTTTTATTTATTTCTCTTTAAAGACTAATTGATTATTTAGAAAAAAGAACGGTATAAAAGACTGTAAGAGGAAATTGGCTAGTAACGCGTCAAAACCGCTGACAACATTTTTTTTTCTCGCGCGGTTTGCGTTATTTATTTATTTATTTATTTATATATTTTTTATAGGTTTTTTTGTTTAAATCTTCATCCTATTTTTATTGATACAACGATAGATAGCACTAGGAATTATCGGGAAATCAGGTTCGAACAATTTTTGCGTCGATCGGCGTTTCGTTGCGCGCTCTCTCGGTAAAAACGATTATTTTCTGTGGGAAATAAAATTTTTTTTCTATCACAAAGTACGTCCACTTGGGCTAGTGGATGTTTGGAAATTAGTGGGGGAAATGGAAAATATTTTGTTTTGTTTTGTGATGCTTGAAAAAAAATGATATAAGTTGAGGGGAAAAAATCAGTACACGCGCACCTATTTATTCGCCTTGAACTCTCGCTTTTTATTCATCTCTCAATTGTGTAGATCCGTATGTGTGTGTTTTCGTGTATAGTGATCGCGTGCGCGTTACGTGAGACATTGTAAAAAAAAAAAACATGGAAATGAAAAAAAATATCGCGTCACTAATCCCAAAAAAACGGATGTGTTTATTTATTTTTTTATATTTCATCGAAAAGTTAATAATTAATGTGATCTAAAATTGTCTCGAAAATTATTAAAATATAGAAAAAATGTTTTATAAGCGAAAAAATGCATTTTATTAAATTTTTTTCGTTTTTTTGTGTTTTTTAAGTAGAAAAATCCATGTTACGTCGGACTAAAAAAGTTATTTTTCGTCTTTTTGAAATGTATTAGTTTTAACAATCAATTTTCTGATGTTTGATGGAGAAAAAGTTTTTCTTTTTTTTCGACAATTTGTGATGGAGATTTTGCTGTATTTTATCATTTTTTTAGTTTTTGGCTGATAAGTCGATAACTAATCGAGATAACAAAAAATATTATAAGACTTCAATTATTAGTCGTCTAATTGTCTACAAAAACTATTGAATAAATTTTTTTGATTTTCGGTGTGGTTTTCGAGATATTTTGAAAAATAAAAATTTTCAAAAATCCGTAATATCTCAAAAACTACGAAAGATAAAAAAAAGTTTACTTGAAATTTTTTATAGAAAATTATACCCTTAATCTTTTAACTTGAATAACATTTTTCATTATCTCATATACTTATCGAGTTATCACTAGAAAACTGAGAAAATCTCAAAAATCGTCAAATTTTCAAGGTATTCCTCTTCACAAAATTTCACGAAAAAAAAATTTGTTTGAAAATTCATCTTACATGCTTTGAATTTCTATTTTAATGTATATCAATCAATTTCTCGATGAAATATTTAAAAAAATTTATATTTACAATTTTTAAGTATTAATAACGCGATTTTAATAAACATCGACAATTGACAAATCGTTTTTTTTTTTTTTCAATATTCACTAAAAAACACACGTGGTAAAAAATTCGTACGTTAAAAAATATGAATTCTTATACGATGTACGAATAGAAAAAAAGATTTGTTTTTTTTTTTATTATATAAAATTTGTTTTATCCTACAGACATTTTATATCTCTTCTTCATGCGTCCTTGCAAAGGTTCGTGGTATCGTTTCGAACCGGTTCCCCGCTTGCTTTCCCGTCCTCTCTCTCTCCTTTTTCTATCGTTAACAAACTTATATGTGTGTAGGAAACGGCGGAGGGGAAGTCTCACGAAACGCGAGAGAGCATTCAACGCTTGGCTGTGGCCGATTCACTTAGATTTTTTACTTCTCGGCACTTTTACCTCACTCCACGAGTTTGACTAGTGATGTTTTATTTTTTTTTTGTATTGAAACAATACCATCTATTACCCGACTCTTCCCATAATTTAAAACTCAATTTAAAACAGCCCAGAATGCCGTCGCTCGTCGCTCGTACTCACTTCCGTCCTCACGCTGCAAAGCCCAGTCCATTTTAAAAACATTGCACTACTCCCAGCTGCTTCAATCGAAGTCTTAGCTCTATTAAATCCCTATTTGCTACGAGACTGGACGCGATACGCTTTTGCCGCATTCAACCATCACTTTTATTCTAAACTTTTTTTACTCGCCTCCTCCATTTCCTATTATCATTTACGTCTACATCATACATTTTACATTCACCTCATTTTTTTTTTTCGTCTCCATTGTTAATTAGACTAACAACAGCACTAGCACGATATGAGCCAACGGATGATACAGTCTCTAAACCACCAAACATCCGAAGTTTATCCTCATTTCTAAAGAAAACCCATAGGAAAAATAATTAACTTGAAAATTCTTTACAGAAAATTTTTTTTTGATAAGATTTAGACAAATTTTGTTAGGGACCTTTTTTGTAGCTAATAAAATTCTCTATAAAAAAGGTCTTTTGAAAAATATCTCGATTTTTAGTAGTTTTAAAAATATTCTAATTTGAAACAGCAAGATAATGAATAAGATGGCAATTTTTTGTTTTTTTCGACTTTTTGTGCGGCTTTAATTTGACTAAAAAACACATTGCACAAAATCCGCACAAATATCGTCGGGGGAAAAAAATAAAATTGAATAATAATTCGGATGTTTGGTGTGTTTAACAAGTGAAAAAAACACGAGAAAATGACGGAAAAGGCCACAAAAAAACTTCTCAGTATCGCATCGCATCGCGTTGGAAAAAATTCATTGCACTGTGACAGAGATTGAAAAAAAAAAAAACGGTTTATCAAACGCTTCTCATGTGTGCGTGCACTCCGTGTGGTATTGGTGTCGTGTGTATCTTTGGTATGTGGAGATCTCTACGATAATAGTGACGATAATATAGCAATGAGTGAGACATAAAAAGAGAAAAAAATATATAGGAAAAATTAATTATAATCATCATGTGGGTGGGTACTAAAAAATATCTTTCGTACAAGTACAATAATAATCAGTGAGTCCATTTTTTTTTGTTTTTCGGACTCGTGTGATGCTCGAGGACAAGTAGAATAAAAAAAATGTATTTTTTCGTTTTATTCACGCGTCCTCGCGAGCTATCAAGCCGCTATACAGGCAATTAACATTTTTTTTCTTTTCATTTCTTTAAAAAAAATATATATATGTATGCATTAACAAAAAACACAATGTCCGGCGAGTCACTGTAGACATACTAAGAATTTTATATAATTATTATTTCATGGTATACAATTATAACTCTATATAAAAAAATAAAAATTCATTTTAAACACGCGGAAAAACCCATTTTAACGGATGGTGTGAGCAGCAGTGGTCCTCTACATAGGTACGAGGTTGTGTGTATACTTTGTAAGTGTTTTTTTTTTCATTTCGAGTAGTGTATATATATATATATATATATATAATATATATAATTAGTCATATGTCCCTTGTCTACACGTTGACCCAATGAATATAATTTGATAATTAAAAAAAAAAATTTTTCACCGAAAAAATCTACATAAACATATCGCACACATATTTCAATATTTGTTTTTTTTGTTTTTTTTTTTTTTGAAAAAGAAATTTTTTTTAAAAATTGATTTTGTCTCTAATTTTTTTTTTTAAATCTTGTAATATTGAAAAATTCACACGTATCGACGATGACCGGGGTTTTTTTTAAAACACACTCACACATTTCTCCAAAATTTTCATACACTTTTTTTTTTGTTTTTTTTTTCATCATGAACACACTTATTCGCAATCACTGAACTAAGATATTTAGACAAGAATATAACAGCGGTATAAAAAACTTTTCAACACTGAAAAATACAAATCTATCGTTAAATGACTACCATTGTTTACGCCTTCGTTTTTTTTGCGCCTGTATCTCGCGTCTCCTTGCGTCGATTGATTAGCTATATTTTTCTTTTCTTTCCCCTAATTTTTATTAAATCTACATTGATCGAACTGATAGCGTTCGAATTTGAAAAATTCATTTTTTTTTCTTCCACGTACGTTTCATTTCATTAAAACCTTTGCGGTGTGTGTGTATTTTTGCTTGATAATCGCGCATTCATTTGTTTTAACTCTTTCTACGATTATTGTTATTATTATTATAATTTTTTTGTTTCACGAGTGGTTGTTACATTATTCTCGTTATCGTGCAATTAGTACCTAATTTCAAATACATTCCCAATTTAAGGAAGGTCTGTATATATTAATTATTTAATTAAATTATTGTTATCAATTATATATTAGTACTTTTATACTCCGTATATATATGTATATTTATATTGTTGTTTATATATACATACATATATATTACATACATATATTATGCTTTATCACACATATTACAAAGGAGGTGAATAGAGTCACACCTAACATTTTATTTTATTATTATTTATTAATTGTTTGTTTTTTTTTTTTATACTTCTCAATCGATTATCGCGCTTTTTTTGCCCCATATTTTTTTTGTCTCTTGTATAATATATTTCATGAATATTTTGTGTCGTGTGTTCTGTGTGTGACGCGCGCGCGCTGAAACCGATACTATTTCGGCCTCTTACAACGATCCGGTTACACAAAGGGATCGATCGATCATCCGTCTATATATTCTACGTCGATTTTTTTAATGCAAACCTCCCGCAATTGATTTTATCACTGTCGTGAGTGCGCCCCGGCGAGAGGGTTTAACATATGTTTTTTTTTTCGTTTTTTTTTCGTCTAGATTTAATAAAAAAAAATAATATAAACGTACAAAAAAAATACCACAGGATTGTCGCAGCACACACATGCGCGTTGTCACATTTTTCACGAAGGGGGGGAAAAAAATTGCACGAAAAAAATAGTACGATTTTTCAAGTATTTTTAAATCTACGATGTCGATTTTACTTGGGGTAATTTTCTCCGCGATTTTAGTGTAGTCAAGGCGGCTACAGAGTACGATTTTGTGTGTGTGTTTTTTTGTTGGAACTATATAGAATCGTATTTTCTGCGGTTTTTTTTTACAACAATTTTTTCACACGAATATACATGAAATTGCGGACATTTTGTCGAGCAAGTATGCAGCTCACGTCGATAACGAAAATATGAGCCGAATGAACGCGTAGAAAAAAAATCAGACGACAAAATTACGTCCTAGAATGTATGAATTGATTTATATTAATTTTTTTTTACATATACAATATATATTTATAAATTTATCCGCGATCGCGATATTTCTCCGAAGGATTCCTTATTGATTAATCGACATAAATTCCATGTCAAAATTTTTTCATTGTCTAAAAATTCTCAATCCTAATCCTCGCCGAAAGAAGCTTGGAGATTTTTAATGCTTTTCTTTAATAATTGCACTAACTAATGCTCGGTTTTTTTTAAAAAAAAAAGACTCCCGTCGCGTTCTCTTCCATAATAATTATTTAGTCGTGATTTTGTAACATTTTTAATTGCAAATTGTTTTTTCTTTTTTTTTTTTTAAATTTCTCTCGTTTTAAGAATTTTACTATTATGCAACGGTTAGAAAAATGCATTTAATATCAGAGTTTTTCACTATTTTTTTTTTCTTTGATTTTTTTTTTTTTTTTTAAATTTTGGTACAACGAAGTGCAGCCACATTTGGCAACGAACAATATATATTCTATCCATCGCAATTTCCGGGTCTGTCGTCGTACATCACGCGGCGCTTTTTTTTTCGCTCGTGCGCAAATTCCTCGTTTTAAATAATTTCTGCACACCAATTATTATAATTTTTTTTTACTGTCGACACAACTACAAACTTAACTCTTATGAGTGCGCGAAATGCTCACAAAGGGGAGAAGAACTCTAACCGGGTCATTTTTTTGTTCTCTCGCGGTCTCAATTTTTTTTTATCGCTCGCGCACGAGAGTAGTATTATCTATTAAAGAGTCACCATTCTTAGGGTGACGAGCATATTATATATACAAAAAAGAGACCAAAAAAATAAATATATATATGTATATATATATATATATATATTCATATGGAGATTTTTAATATTTCTCTCTCTCTCTCTCTCTCTCTCTCTCTCTCTCTCTCTCTAAATCTTCGTACATTCGTGTTTGTTCATGTACGTGATTTCGCAAAACCTGTTTAAAATTTTTTTTTTCTTTTCGTGTGCAAAAGGGAATTTTTCGTGTGACGTGTAAAATAACGCGCGCGCGTGCCCGCGATTTTCCTGCGTGTTTTTATTATTTTTATATGTGTTTTGCTCATGTGTGTGTGTATGTGTCATAACACCATTGGCCAGGCCAAATGGAATTTAATTTGAACTACGCGCGATTGCATCATTTGATTATATACACCGAGAAGAAATCGTAGTAGTAATAGAAGAAGAACAAGTCGTGAGATTAAAAACGACATTAATCTGACCGCTGCTGCGCCTAATACACAAAAAAATTCATAGGTACTAGAATAATATTTACAAATTGACAATGCGCCACCGAACGTCAAATAGTCACAACGTCGGAGCATGGCGAGCCTAAGAAAACAAAGAAAAAATTAATAATAATAATAAAAAAATTAACCAAAATATCTGCACAGCCTTGCTCCATGGCTGTACAACGAAAAAAAAAATTTTTTTAAACACAATTCATAACATTATTTCCACTCTTTCGCCGTTTTTTTTTTGCCTACACACGGCTCACGCAAACGCAGTATTTAATTCGTAGCTACTTAGCTTTTTTTGTGTTTTATAAGTCCTTAGAACTATGAAAAACTGCGTTACGGAGAATTGTCTAATACACAGGCGTCGAATAAGCGTGGATTTGTTTTACAAACAATGAGGAAAAAAAAATTTTTTGTACGCGCACACAAAATGTCAGAGGATTTCCTCTTGATCCGCGTACAACATCCGCTGACTCTCGACGCTGTGTTAAAAATTGTGGACACAGAGAGAGAGAGCGCGGAGGGGGACGGCCCCCAAAAGACACTCTCTGCCGTTATACGGACAGGCAATAAAACTCGTGGAATAGCAGTAGGTAGAGTAATAGCAATAATAGTAATAGTATGGTAATAGTGACGATTGAGTAGTAGAGTAGTAAAGGTAATAAGAGGCTTGTAGAAGTGGTAGTTAATTAGCTAGGACCGCGAGATAATTAGGGGCGACGCAGCTGGGGTTAACACCAGCGAAAGGGCACTGCACGAGGTCGATCTGCGCCCTCCTTTACCAGAGGTTTGTGGAACTCTCGGCCGGGCCTTGAGTGGATTGTGGCCCAGCAGTGCTCGCAATAGTACTGTAAGAAAATACAATTATCATTCAAATATTCATTTTAAAAAATATTTTTATTCAATTTAACCTGCAGACACGTGACATTGGCGCAGAAAAACGGCGCGAATTTACCGCCACAACGTTGACCCTGACACTCATCGCACATTTGGTCATCCAGAACGTAGGGTTTTACTTCAACCTGAGGGATAAAAATTGTTTTTCAAGTCAAAAAATGCTGGAATTAATTTTTTTTTAATGCTTCTCACCCTCTTGTCAATGTCGCCATGCTGCAATTGGACAAATCTCGCGCTGATTGCACTGATGTAACTCTGCTGATTGCTGAATGCCACTCGTCCCGCGCCTTTTGGATACTTTAACTCGGGATCCGTGTCGATTCCGGCGTAGCAAACACCTCCGTACAGTCGATCCATGATCATTGCGAGCTCTACGGCTTTCAAGGGCCGCGGCACGCCACCGACAAACACAGTTTTTCGTGGATCTAGGGTCATTGATGCGTCCAAGACGAAATCTGCGTCACTCAAGCGCCACGGGCGTATTTGCACGGGCTTGTCCTTGATTGTGGGCGAGCTGACGCAGAGGTATAGCTTGTCGTCGTCTTGGATGCACGCGTCGATTAATTGCTGAACTGATCCCTCATCCTGTAAAATTGAAATGTTTTTTTGTTACGCTGGTTTGTTTGTTTTTTTTTTTTTTTTTTCGTTTTGGTTCAGGTGAAAATTCTTACTTGGAATAAGAGGAAAGCGTATCCCTTCGGTGGAAAGTATGACTTGCTTTCTGCTTTGTGTGGCCAATCGACGACGAGCGCTCCAAATCGCCGGAAACTCGCGGTGATTTCGTCTGTGAAAAAAATATCATAGATTTGTCTCGGCTATCGTCACGATTCACGGATTGCTCTTTCTCTCTCTCTCTCTCTCTCTCGCGCGCGCGCGCCTCGATGAGATCGGAAACGTGCTATTTGGAGCGGAAAGTTGTAAACCACAAACCTTCGTCTATGTCCGGTGGTAGACCGCCGACGAAGACTTTCCTCGAGAAACGCTCTCCCGTCTCGCTGCCCTGGCTGTGCGGGCTGCTGCGACTTGGTGATGACAGTGGAGCATTTTGAGGCGCGTTCATTCCGCCAACTACTCCAACACCTACTCCAACACCAACGCCGTCGAGTTGGCCGCCACTTGGGTCCTCCAAGAGGTTTCCTCCTTGATCCTCCAGGCCCGGGAAGAATGGAGATTTCCCTGTAATCACAATCATCATCATATGTTAATCATCTATTTCGTTTGGGGGAAAAAAAATATCTTTTTTTTTTTTGGTTAAAAATATTATTTAGTGTCGTAAAAAAAAAATTCTTTACAATATATTATCGACAATTGAATTTTTTCAGAGTTAAATTCAATTAAAAAAAAAAACTATCGGAATAAAATGACGTAGGCAATAGATTTCTTCTTTTTTTTTTTTGCCGGGAAAACGCCTAGAAATTTTTTTATTCAGTAAATTAAAAAAAAATGCTTGGAATTGTTGGAAAACAAATGTTTTTCGAGTTTTTTTTTATGGTTTCAGATTTATTTTTTTATAGAGAAAATTTCGTGCTTAAAATTTATGAAAAATGTTTTTTTTTTTAATTTGTTTATTTTGTAATACATTTTTATGGGTTTTTAGATTTGATTTTTTATTTTAAGGAAAATTTAAAGGTTTGATATGATGATAAATGCGTTGTTTGCAAGTTAAAAAATTTTTTAATGTCGAGTGGGCTGAGAAAAAGCTTTCCTCAGGTTTCCCAAGCTAATAATTTCCACTCACCGGATCGTCGCCTAATGGGGAATCTAGTTCGCCTGATAAATGTCGCCATAACAAATGGAACTGAGATATTTTCCGCAATCACAATGATCCGTGAACAATCGGCAGTTTATATGGCACGAGCGTGTATCTGGGTGTTATTGAGCCGGTCGTCAGGGGGAACCGATTGAAACACAGGAAGCGTGCAACATCCGCAGAACAACCGAGCGGAAGAAAAGGAGCATCGAGACTGCAGCAGCACTAATATTACTACTACTACTACTACTACACTTGCAGAGGCTAAGAGAAACAACCGAGGACCGTCGCAGGCGGGCGTAGCGAATTTATCTCGTGAGCACACACACTTTCTCTCACGGACAATGAGGCGCGCGCGATCGAGATCGTTTATTCCTCTCGTATTCGCGTAACATTTTATGACGGATCGTTATTTTTATGTCACAATTGTACTATTCCTCTGCGCGAAAAACGCTTTAGCAGCACAATCCGCAGGGCAAAGAAAAAAATACCACCAATTTGCATGTGACAGGTCAATGACCCAAAAGTTGTTTTTTATGCCACCTCTTGTTCAAATACACATTCTACTACGTTTAAACATATTAAAAAAGGATCTTTAGAATTGAAAAAAAAAAAAAAATTTCTCGTCAGAAAAGTTGAAAATATAGCGAAAGGATGATGGACGACTGATTGATGAAAAAATTATTCAACGTGACAATGGGCAAATGTAATTGTGTGCAGGGTGGGGGGCAGCCTGTTCAGGCCTGTTTCGCGCATTTATTTGACACACGAACAAGTGGCAATTCCGCGAATGTGCCACACACCGCGCGATTGGATTATTGCGCAATAAAACTCATGAGCATCGTCGCGATATGGACAGTATCTGCTCTATCGACTGGGGTTTTTTCGTGAGAGGAATATTTTTTTGAGAGAGATTTTTTTTTAGGGATAAAAGAAGGGGGTGTTACTGTTACTGCTGATGGTAACGATCGCCGGGGAACGACCTCGAGAGGCCTGAGCAACTCAGGACTATACGCGATCGTGACGCGCATTGAGCCTGATTGGCTTGAGAGGAGGGAAAACCTCGGGGAGTAATTTGCTTAGGGTATTCAGGGACTCTTGCTGCAAGTATTTTACTATTTTAATAGTTGATTCACGCCAGGGTATTTGAGTTGAGTTAAATTGGGTTTTTTCTTGACGTAAAAAAATCTAAATTTTGATGCAATCATAAAGTTCAATGCCTCAAGTCAATTTAAAATAATAATTATTAACAATTAAACTTAAAAGTCGGAATATTAATATTAAAAATTTTTTTTCTCAAGAATTTGATTAAGTAGCATTTATTATTTTAACTGTTAATTTCGCAATTACTTATTGGTTTTCCAGTTTTGTTTTAGTTTTATAAAAGTGATTTAAGCAAGGAGAAAAATTTTTTTCCAGCAGAAAATTTCCCAACTAATCCAATAAAAGAAAGGAAAAAACTTTACCCTCGCAATCGACCATTAAATCGCGTGCGTTTGCATTTATTCAACGCAGTGCAGACAATTATGGCAAAGTATCGAGTATCGCACACACGTGTGTATGTGCGTGTGATGTATAAGTGTGAGGAAGTTTCTCGTAGCAGAATAAACAAGAGGTGGAAAAAGAGAGGTGACGCAAAAATAGGTGTCTGTGTATATTACTCGAGGTATACACGGTTATCGGCATGTGCGAGGCGTCATGGCGATACGTCAGCACTGACGTCCGCGGTTGCAGCAAGTATGACTATGAATAACAGGCTGGAACGGTATCGATTAGCCATAGCCGCAGGCCCGGGATAGCTGCTCTCCCCCACCGCCACTCGATTCGCAATCAATCATCCTGATAATCGCAACTTCCACTGGAGAGCTTCCGGCTGGGCTTTCTCTCCCTCCGTCGCTGCACGAGGAAATGCGCCGAGAGCTGTCGTGTGCTGCGATGAGAAAGCTTTTACCGGGTCGCACGTCCGCGGGCTTTTTCGCAGCGCGTCTTTCATCCCGTCATCTTCGAACTGCGATCGATTCTCCGCTGTATGTATAGCCCTCGTCCTTGACGTGTATTTCTGCATTTTTAAGTTTCCGCACTCTTGTACTATTTTCTTTTTTTGTTCGTGAAAATTTGTTTTTATAGATAGAAAAAAATTTTTATAGTTTAAAAAAATAATTACCAAAGAGAAAATTTTGTTTGAAAAAATTTAACTTGATTTATTTTCGACTTTTAATTTTTTTAAAAAGTTATAATAAATTCAATTTTTATAGAGATTTTCAAAAATTTTTAAATTTTCTTCAAAAAAAAAAATCGTTCCATATAACATAATCCGAATATATAAGCCATTGAAAACCCGTGGAATGTTTTTTTTTGTTAAAAAATTTTTCGTCATCACTTTTCAAAATTAAATTGCAAAAACTAAAAACTCCACCATGTTCAATGCAATAAATGAGTCAAAAATAATTACCAGAGAGCAATAAGGAAACCAAAAATGGTCAGGAGCCCGAACAAACTCGTCTGTGTGAGTGAGAAGTCATAGAATAGTTAGTTTCTAGACGTGTGAAGAATAAAAGGAAGCCTCTTACGTGACACACGAGAACTTATACCCAGTCAACTTACACACGCAACTTTTCCTATATATATTCTCTTCACATTTTTTTGTGCGAGATTTTTTTTTTTCCAAATACCATCATCATGACTGAACAACTTTGCGTGCATTGAGCTTGAATTTTTCCTGCGCAGAATATTTCACGCTTGTACACACGCGGATTCATTGAGTCGACGCGCGCGCGCGCATTTGTGTGTGTAGTGCACACAAAGGATTTTAATACGTTGTAATCAATTGCTTTTTTTTCCTACGATAGTTGGAGGGTTGAGGCAAGTGATGGATATCGGATTGACACGCCAAGTCAGGTAGACCAGTGCTCGCTCTACTCGGGTAATGGCGCAAGACAGACAAATGCGCGCGCTATTTTCGGTAAGTGCGTCAGGGGACGCTGAGTCATTATTGGAACTGCGATCACGAGCTCGACGAAAGCTCCCTGGACGCTGCTAGAGCAAATTCACGTCACGAACTGCCACAGTTATTTATTAGAATGGTCGGTAAGCGTGTGGCTATAGTGCAAAAAGGATGAAAATACGTATAAGAAGATTCCAGAATGCATTTTCCGTGCGCTTCCGCCCATCGGCAGAATTGAGACGGAGACGATGCATCTTTCATGTCATGGAATAAAGGCGGAAGCCACGAAATTGCCTTTTCTTTCGATTCCCTCACCACACTATACTGCCAGAAACGAGAAAAATTCCAGGCTAAAAGGAAGAAAAATTTATATTGTATGAAAAAAAATATTACTGAGGCAGCAAGTTGATGTGCGGATAGTTTAACAAAATTTTCCACCACGTGATATTATGACGACCAGCGCTTGTCACACTCCTCGTCGTTCCTCTTGCTTCACTCGCCCGTTGATGCTGACGAGTAGGCACTTTCAACGGGGATTCTCTCCCATGGCTTGATTAATTATTTCCCCGGTAATTTTGTGAGCTACCTCTGGATATCAACTGTGCGACGACGACGATGAACGGTCCACACATTTTAGGCAACTCATTCTCCATCTATTTTCGTTATAATTCTTTTTTATAGTGGAATTTTATTGATTTAATGGGTTTTAATCAATTGTTTGACTGAAATGTGATAATACTATTTTTTGATGATTTTTTAGATACTTATCTCGTGTGGAAAGTCAGAAAAAGCGTGTTGCTGAAGTTGGAAATATTTGACTTGTTGATATCTTGATAAGAATGTGAGTTAGACAAATTTTGTTCGGGATCTTTTTTGTAGGTAATAAAATTCTCTGCAGAAAAGGGTTCTTGAGAAAAAATTTTATCTTTAATAGTTTTCAAGATATTTAGGTTTGAAATAGGAAGATAATTTTTTGTTTATACACCTTTTCGTCTTCAGACTTGTGATATAGCAATGTTTTGAATTTTCAGCCTATGAGACAAAATTTAAATGTCAAAATTAAGTTTTTAACATGGCAATGAAGAAAAAAAAAATTTCAAACCTTTAGAATTTATTTTTATAAATATTGGTATTTTTTTTTCAACTGACAAAAAATTTTTAAACCTTCAAGAAATTGATGATTTCTCAAAATTTAAATTATAAATCGTCTTTTGTATATACTACACATTTCCCAAGATAATGAAACAGAGTTTAATATATATTCCATAATAATATTCAAGACGAGGGTAGGTAAAGTCAGTGTATGGTTATTCATACAGATTTAAATCGCGACTTGACTCTCGTGCATACTAAAATTTCCGCGTGCCCTTTCTCGAGCTTTTGGGACTCACGTGCGCGCGTCCCCTCAATTTCAGGCATATAACGACGTGCAAAGTTATGCACAGCCAAAACTAAACCCTTCGAACACAATTCACGACGATGTTCAATACTCTCTGCGAATAAACAATTAAAAAACAAACCCAAGCAAATATATTCGCTTAAAATAGAAAATAAAAGTGAGGACGAAAAAAAAAAAAAAAACTTGTGTGACGTCGAGATAAAAATATTGCCGAAAAAAGCCTCAAGCCTCGCACACCCTCGTCGTGGAGGTTGATGCGGATAAAGGGGGTCGCGCGTTGCGTGTCTAAGCCTCAACGGAAGGCGATGTTTTCATTTCAGCGCCCAGCGACAGTTATGGAACATCCACTCAAACAGCGCGCGCGGGGTACGCGAGGAAAAGGCTCTCGGATCAATATTACAGGTAGCTCACTCTCTACCCTTCACCTCCCGCCCGGAGCTGCTTTCTCGTGTATTGCGGAAAAGCTCGCCGCCGACTAGGTTAACTGCAGTCGCATCGTGCATACACAAACGCTGCATCTGTGCGCCTTTGCGCGTTCGCTCTAGCGTTCCAGAGACACGTGTCGAGTGAGCTTCAAGCCCTAACCTGCTTTTTCATCCACCCGGATGCTTCGGGAGTTGTCTGTCAACCCGTTGGATAATTCACGGAATTTTTTTAACTAAGGATAGGACAGAGTATAGAGGTTAAACTGCTTGATGCACTCTCTAAGATAGAACTCATGCATTCTGGTCATCATCTCAGGTTATGTCGCGTCACTAAATGTAATAAAATGTATTTAGAATGAGATTTAGAATGTTTGGTTGAGATAAAAAAAATTTTTTGATTTTTTTTTGCCTCAAATTTCGAGCAGGAACTTCTTGGAAAAAATTTTAGATACAATTTTTTTTTAGTTTTTTACTGATAACTCGGTAACTAAGTGAGATAGCGAAAAAATTTATTCAGGCTAAATGATTGAGAATTAAATTTTCTAAAAAAAAATGTCAAATATAATTTTCTGTATTTCCGGTAGTTGTTGAAAAATTTCAATTTAAAAAAATTCGTATTTTTCAAAATATCTCAAAAACAAAGCAAAATACACTAAAAATTTACTCTATGTTTTTTGTAGGGAATTTAATTTCCTATCATTTGATTCATATAATATTTATTGCTATCTACTTTATTTACAGAGTTATTGAGAAATTAGTGAAAACAAAAAATTAAACTCCAAATAGTTCAACTCATCAATCCTGTCAAGTTTAAGAAATACAATGAGTTTTAATATGATTTAAAGTCGGATGATTTCCATAAGTAGATAACCTGTTATTCACTTTAGAAAAAAATACTACCTGACTACCAACTACAAATTGAGGTGATGTAAACCGACCTTTTTGTCATAGCGAGCAAGTGGCGCCGATAGTCAAAAGTCGAAAGTCCTGCTTTTTTCTTTCATTGTACCCCTCCATCATCCTCTAACCTTGTAACTGAAAACCCCGGTAGCATTTGTTGTATATCAATGAAGTCCTCAAAACGGTCATAAAACTAGTATTGTATACCGAACAACGACATTGTCCGCACAGAAAATGCAACCGGTCTTGGTCCTCAGAAACCAGATTTAAAGAAACCCAGATAGAACATTTTGACTGTCATGGCCGTCATGGACTATGATTTAAGTTAGGGAATGCATTTTGATAGCATATTTTGAACATTATATGATGAAAAAAATTCTGTTCAAAATATGCCATCATATTCCGATCGTAGAGTGACTCCATTCACTGTCGACATATTGAAACCATATCATGGTAGCATATTGTCATCATGGTATGATCTTAAATTGAATGCACTGTATGTTAACATATTTCGTGCATATGGAAAACAGAGACTGCGAGATTCTCATGCATTCACGAAACCATCATGGCATGATGGCGATATGACGGCATATAATGCGCGCATTCTGTCAGGTATGCCTTGCGCCCTCGCGTTCGTCGCCGTTCGGCGCACTTCGGCAAGCCTCGTCAAACACAGTCCAACAGCTGTGATGACTCTCTGTATATTATATCTATATATGCGTATACGAGCACGTTTTTCTGTCACAATTTTCATAAGTTATGTTGAAAAAATGTTCTAAGTAAACTATTAATGCAGCAAATGCTGTGCATAGTTTGTTTGTTTTGTCAGTAAAATTATCAAATGTGATAATTTATTCTAGTAAAGACGACTAATTATATAGATGATTCAAGGATAAAAAATAATGTGATGAAAAGTGTGGTGCACGTATACAAAAGAGAAGAGAATAAATAAAGAAATTATGGAAATACCGATTTTTATTATTTTTTTAATTTTTAGTTTAATTGAGTTAGAAAAAAGTCGTAAAAAATATTCGGGTGTCTTATCTTTCGCCAATAACTTATCAATATTATATTTATTGTGTATAAATACACATATATCTTTTCTGTTAAATAAACTTTTGCTGTATATATTAATACATGACATGTACATAATCTGAATTTTTTTTG
>MVJL01001851.1:0-66889 GCA_002156465.1 Macrocentrus cingulum | reverse complement strand
TTAATTAATTAAATAAATAGTTGAAAATGATTGGAGGACGTTTCTACACACTGTAGAAAAACAAATCCGGTGGTAGATATTTTTTATATCGATTTAATTGAATTTCCGATTTTTAAGGGGTGTTCCACTCGCGTGGAAATTTGGTAATTTTTTAATTATGTAAATAAATACCTGAAAATGATCGGAGGACCTATCCACACGCTATGGACAGTCAAATACGATGGCAGAATATTTTTATATCGATTTAAATGAATTTTCTATTTTTGAGGGGTGTTCTACCCGGCGTAGAATTGAATAATTTTTTAATTATGTGAATAAATACTTCAAAAACAATTGGAGGACGGTCTTACACACTGTAGAAACACGAATCCGGTGGCAGATATTTTTTAAATTGATTTAAATGAATTTTCGATTTTTGAGGGGTGTTCTACCCGGCGTAGAATTCAATAATTTTTCAATTAATAGAATAAATAGTTGAAAATGATTGGAGGACCTATCCACAAGTTGTGGACATTTTACACGATGTAGAACGTCAAATACCAGGGCATGCATTTTTTATAATGATTTTAATTGATTTTCTATTTTTCAGGGGTGTTCTACCCGGCGCGGAAATCAATAATTGTTTAATTAATTAAATAAATAGTTGAGAATGATCGGAGGACCATTCTACACGATGTAGAACGTTCAATACCAGGGCAGATAGTTTTTATAATGATTTTAATTGATTTTCTATATTTTAGGGGTGTTTCAGCGCGTGGAATTTTGTTAATTCATTAATTATGTAAATAAATACATAAAAATGATTGGAGGACCTTTCTACAATTTGTAGAATGTTGAATCCGATGGCAGATATTCTATATACCCATTTAAATTATTTCTCGTACACCTGAGGTCTTCCACCGGATGGGGAACTGCTTTGCTACGTGAAAAACAGTCTCAAAACGCTTTATCACTGTTTTTCAACTCAAAATTTTTTTTGTATACATTGAGTATAAGGTATTACGTCTACATGTACATTACTTAACCCTTCCTACACCGGAATGCTATCAAAGACAGTTTTAACGAAATAAATATCGAATCTTTCCAAATTCAGGATAGCTTTAAACAGTTTTAGCACGTAACATCAACACCAATGTGAACAGAGCGCCCAATTTATCCTTAACTGTGTACGACTTTGCATATTTCCAATCGTTTAATCCCCCAAATAGGGACTCCAGGACTTGATAGTGTCATGCCGTTTCGTTTTAGTAATACAATAAATGCTTAACAATAAATATATATCTTGCTCACCGACGATGAATCTGCAACTCCCGGTGGCACTGCTGCTGCTGCTGCCGCTGCTGCTGCTTTTGCTGCTGTTGTTGTTCCTTTTGGTTTTGCTTACTCCGTTGTCATATCTTGTATTCAATGAGTCCGGGATCCTTCGATTCATGACCCTAATAATCAAAACAATTTCCTTTAGTTAACGTTCTCTCACTTCCAACAGTTAAAACAAAATGTTACCGAATAAAAACTATAACCTCAAAATATGCTTTCGAATCTTACTATTGTATTCTGATTTCCTCGCTTGTAAAGGCGTACAACTCAAATCATGTGCCGTGGAATAATTGATTTAGGTCTTTCGATCAACATTAATCCTCCAAAACCAGTCAATTTCGCGGATATTTTTATTTATCTGCTATGTAATTACCGTCGTGCGTTTGTACGAGACAGAGAGAGACAATCGAATATCGATTTTACACGCAGATGGCGTCGATGAGCTGTTGCCTGTAGTGATATCCAATTTTTGGCGGGCTTTTTCAATTTTATTATTTTTCCTGTCTGAAAATTCGGCATATCCATTCATTGTAAACTCAATTGTCAATCGCTATAAAATAATCAACAACATAGTGTCCCAATATTCTTCTTTTTAATGTCCTAATGGAATAACGACGAACTACGATTTATTCAAGTACACGGCATACACGCGGCATACCGCATAGCCACAGTTGCATGAAAATTTACCCCTAAGCTCAGAGCAAAAGATGAGTATGTATTTATGTGAGGTTATGTTTGAGGAGTAACGTCGGTGTGTCATTCACATACTTTGTTTATCACAATTAGTGCAAAACTCCTGTCTTTAACAAACTAGTGAATTAAAAATGGGTTCTAAAGAAAATGCATTGCCAGCAACTAAATCTACTTCCACCATTAATACAAAATTATACGGAAAAATAGTCCTAACCCTGCAAAATTGTCTGCTCCCGGAGGACAAGCTCAACTCAACACCCAGCCATTTAGATGGATTAGATGCCGAAACTGAGACGGATTTACGGATCTTAGGATGTGAATTAATTCAAACTGCAGGAATTTTACTCAAGCTACCGCAGGTAGATAATTATTTCCAATGCATGAGCATAAAAAATCTAGAATCTGTTGACAGCACTTTAATAGATCCACTAAAACTTGTGCTTGCTCACTCAATATGGCAAAGTTAATTAATTTATTGGTTTTTACAGGTTGCGATGGCTACAGGACAGGTATTGTTCCAAAGATTCTATTACAGTAAGTCACTAGTAAGACATAATATGGAGACTACAGCTATGGGCTGTGTTTGCCTAGCTAGCAAAATTGAAGAAGCTCCACGAAGGATTCGGGATGTAATTAACGTTTTCAATCACATAAAACAGGTATCCAGTCAAAAGTAAGTACAACATTTCATCCAATAACACCATAATACATTATAAAACCCTAAAAACTTGATTTTTAAATTAATTATCAAGATATTCAATTATTAAACTCTATTTAATTAATTTTTACAGACCAATACAGCCAGTAGTTTTGGATCAGAATTATGTTGCTCTGAAAAATCAAGTAATTAAATCAGAACGACGTGTTTTGAAGGAGTTGGGTTTTTGTGTGCATGTAAAACATCCGCACAAAATAATCGTGATGTACCTGCAAGTTTTGGGTTACGAAACAAATCGAGCTCTTACGCAACAATGTTGGAATTACATGAATGATTCATTGCGTTCGGACGTCTTTTTACGACATCATCCAGAAACTGTCGCCTGTGCTTGTATTTATCTAGGTGCTCGACAGCTGCAACTACCTCTGCCATCTTCTCCGCCTTGGTTTGCCCTATTTAACGTTGATGAAGCGTCCATTCGCGATGTTTGTCGGCGGATATTGCGCCTGTACACTCGGCCAAAAGTTCGGCCTGAACAGTTGGAAAAAAAAGTTGAAGAGCTGCGCCGTCAGTACGAAGAGGCTCGATCAAAAGCACGAGGCACTGATGCTGATGGTCATACACCTAGTCCACCACTTCCGAAACATCACAATGCATGGGGAGGTTTTATCAGTCGCAGTGGAACGCACGCTGTGCCCGAACGCTCGAAATCACCGAGGTATCTTGCAATAATTTTTTTTTTTTTTAGTTTTTTAGATTGATTTAATTTTTTATCTTTCATTTTACTGATGAAGAATATTTTTCATTTTCAGGCGCTCCAAGTCTTCGACCAATACCTCGTCGTCGGTCACCCGAAGCGAAGGATCGAAGCATACTAAGCGAAAGAAACATTCCAGTCGAAGCCGATCGCGTAGTCCAAGTCGTGGTCGAGCGCGTAAAACGAAAAAAACTCAACGACGCCGATCAGGCAGTCATAAATCACGCAGTAGATATCGATCACGTAGTTAATTATATTTTAAATAAAAAATTTTCAATGTAAATCAATGTGCAAAAAATATTTTTGCCAATCTTGTAAATTTTATATACGTACATACAATGGAAAAGGAGAATTAAAAAATCAACGGATAATTTTGTCAATATGATGGGTGTTGACTTATTAAAATTTTTTTTATTCTTCTGCAGGAGATTCCATACGAGAAATTTCAAGATTTATTTCATCGGAAAAAATAAGCGCTGATAATCAAAATATTTTTCAAGTAATTATATGTACATATACACAAACTATTGTCACGCTGATAAATCCCATTTAACTGTCACCGCTATTGTAAACAGGTCTACCAGCTAATTCGAGTAAGTAACGATCTGGATGATCTATCCACTCAGCAGCGCTCATTTTTACAACTCGTTGTTTTTCAGCCTCTTTTACTTGCCATTTTTTTATATCCAATTGACGTTCTCTGAAAATAATCAACGAGTAGTAGAAAAAATTTCTGCTAATTAAATTTTTGCGTAAAAAAAAAGAAAAACAAGGAATAACGAACCTGGATTTATGATCACCACAACCCCACGCTTGAATATTCGATATTCGATGTGGAGCATTTCCAAAGCTCACTTCATTAAACGATTGTTCAATGTTTATAAAGGGATTCTTCGGGTCTTTTCCCGCTCTAAATCCATGAGGATATCCTCTAATACTTGTATTTAAGTACAACGTCTTTGAGCCCTTTTCAATAATTCTATACGACGGAAGCAATTGAAGAATAACCGAGTCGTCATCGCCCCAATAGAGATGGGATTCTCGCCATTCGATAGCCGAACACACGCAGTAAGTAACATACTCTTTTTGTCCACTGTCTGCCTTGATGAATAAAATAGTTGGGCCGCGATAACCAAGAATATGATGGAGAAAGCGATTAGCTCCACAGCCATTTTGATCGCTGTCGTACAAAAGTGTCCAATGGCTGGGACATGGATTTCCTGAGAGTTTAGCAGTCAGTGTGACAGTCGTATCATTTTGATCGTCAGCCTAATTGTATTTTGGATTAAAATCCAGATGAAATTTATAACAAACAGAGTAAATATATCGCGTTACTAATGTCAAAAGTGTTTAAGACTTCTTTTTAACGCTCTTTTGATATTAGTGACGCAATATTACATGAAGCATACCTCAATGTAACAGGACGGTAAGCTAGTGGCTAAAAGCCACACATGACTCAGTGGTAAAAGACTCTCAGGCTGTTCGAAAGCCACAGTCTTCTCGAGAACCGGCGTAACGGGCTCCATGTGGAGTTGTAACTCCTCTGTGGACAAAAGTGCCTTACCATTGCGATAGGCCGTGCTTATCATGTGTACAACATATCTGTGCACTCCGTAAATAACTCTTGGACAATTTTGCCAAAGCCAATTGCCAATAAATGACCCAGAAAGTACTTCTTTACCGTGAAACTGAACAACACACGAAGAACTTGATGTGATAATGATAAATGTAAATAGTTATAACGACAGATGAAAGTAAATTTAGCTAGCAATTACTTACACATGAAGTAATTACTGATGAAATAGTTCGATGCACGTAAATACAAGAGGTTGACTCACTGTCCGTTGCCAATTGATAAGAAATCATCAATAAGTCGCGTAAATTATCCTGTGACACTTCACCATCGTCGTTTGAGTACATTTTCACGTAGATATCGAGTATCGAACGGTCATTCATGATTGAAAGCATCTTTTCGACTTGTTGTTTAAAGGCAGAAGTCCCCAGATTTAAGTGTTTGGAGTGGGCCTTTGCGGAATCGTAAAGATACTTGAACAGCTTCGCTCCAAAATCGGGAAAGCGTGGAAACAAATATTTTACGAATACATCTTTGGAAATTCCATTGGTGTCCTCCTCGTGATGACTTCTCTCAGCCAATATCTGTTAACAATGAATTACGTCAGTTGGGAATTTATATTGAATCACCAGATATCGACGGAATTTGTCAATAGCGAGTGATAGAAAAAAAATATGGTGATTAAGTAAGTTTGAAATGGTCTCACCTTGCTTAGTTTGTCCACAGGTTTAAAGTGTGTCACGAAATTACTTTCGAAATCGGCACCAGAAGGGCTGCGTGACATGGTTTTTGGGGTTAGATTGTTAGTTAATGTTGGAACCGCTTGTTTTTTCGCGGATTCATCACTTTTACGAGCCACCTGGTTGCCCATTGTTACGATCACAACTGATTATTCATACGAATTGTTAAAATAAAGACACATAAGCCTATATATGTTTCTCCGTAAGGACACTGTAGCCAACGAATGCTGGAATTATTGTGCGTGGCTAAGTGTCAGTGGAGAAACATATATAGATAGCACGTATGCAGCTGATTGAGTGGTCGCTCTGGTGACGTATACGTGTGTTAGTGTCCTTCTGATAATGGATAATGTATATATACACATACTCAGGAAATGCATGGGTTGTTTGTGCACCAACCGATGGTAAGTCGTTGACTTATTTTATTTTGATTATATAAGAAATCCAATAAATAGTGTTCAATATTATGAAAATAACAAAACATATCATTTTATTTATGAAATTTCAATTTTAACATTTTTCAAAAATTTAGTATTTTTTCTTACATCATTCATGCATATGACGCGAATACATAAAATTATAATAATCAAAATTTTTTACGATAGAATTAATGTATAAATATAATAAATTTGTGCGATTCATTCAAATATCAACATTAACAATTGAATCGACGAAATAAATAAATAATAGATCTGAGTTTAATCTATAAACAATTTCAGATCTTAACGCCCCATACATAATTTCATTTGCACAGCAAACTGTATAAATTGTGGTGGCGGAAAAAAGCAGAAAAAATCTTTGCATTCATTTAAAAATATGAAAAAAACTCTTTTATAGATTCTTGTAGGAATACTGTACTAGTTAACGATTACCAATGACTTTTTCAATGTGACCCTTAAGAGTTTGCAGCTGGCGAAGAGTCGATTCATCTAAATTCGGAATCGACGACATTCTGAGACCATCATTGGGCAGGAGTGATATGATATTTCCATTGTGCAAGGGCACGTTGACGTTGGCAGTGCGAGATGAGACTGCCGAAACGAGCAATGGACTTCCCTGCATGCTCAGAGCCATTTCACCGGCCCTCGGAATTCGAAGTATACTCATAGGCGTGTTGGGCTTCACTTTCGGAGTCACAGGGTTGTATTCCACCTGATTTCGCGAAGTAGCCGGAGTTTGGAACTTGTCTGCTCGAGAAGTGGATACAGTACGAGTCGACGATCTCAATGAAGGTCCCTGGCGGCTTTCGCTCGACGAAGAGCTCTGTTTGGGCCTTCCAACTGGACGTTTTGATGTTGAAAGAGCTTTGTGGGCTCGGGAGACGTGCTTAGCTTTGCTTTCCTGTGAATTAGTCTCAGTATCGTAGCCACCGTCTGTAGAAACTGCAGTTTGACGTATCCCCGGCCGTTGGTGTGCCTCAGTAGATGGTGGAATCACATTAATCAGTGGTTCAGGTGGAATTGGTGGAGTGACATTTTTATTGTTGTCCAATTCGACTAGACCTTGCAACTCACCCACTGTGAGATTCTTAATTTCTGGTGGAAGATTGAACAGTATCATATCAATATCGTTATGTAGTTCTTGGATCAATCCATCAAAATGAACTTGGATTTTATGAAATCGGGCATCAGCTTGTTTGAGAAACTCTTGTTGAGCTTCCGAGGGCGATGGATTACTTTTGCCCGTTTTAGTACGTGCCATTTTGTATCACTGTTATTTTAAATGTATAAATAATTGTTTCACGTGGACTTGACAAAGTATTTTTTTAACACAACAGATCCAAAATTTTTAGCCACTATGCTGTTCACTGTTAACGTTCCTGCTGATTTCATGGGTGTGTGTGACTATACTGTGTGTGTGACTGGATTTACATGCAACTAAGGTAGCAGTAGCCAACTGTGGGTCTTTTTGACAGATTGCTTTCATATCGAGTGTTTATATGAGTTATTAAATGAATCAATATGCTTTAATATTGATATATATTATCAGAAATAAGAGATTAATAAGTTGTCTCTGAAGTGTAGCGCAACAAAAAAATGCATGAGCAATTTGTCAACGCATTTGAGAATTATTTTTAGTGCTATGTTGCTTTAGGTCGCAGATACCGATAGTTATTGGATGAAAATCCAGCCTGTCTGTGTATCTGTAATTTTTTTTATTAATTATAAGTGAGGAAAACTCGTTGAACAATTTGAGTGTGCCGCCAAAAACTCTGCGCAAGCGCCAACTGAAGAGAGAGAGAGAGAGCGAGAGAGAGAGAGAGAGAGAGAGAGAGAGAAGTCAAGCCGTCATTCTAGTCTAAAAAAATTGCAGTCACTTGATATCTACGTCAATTATTTTTTTGTGGCTTGACGAATAAGAGCATCGTATTGCAGTTTGAACAACAAATGTACGTTACAAGTTATCTAAAATCTATTTGCACTGTGGTAATTATTGAATTCTACTCATAAATTAAGTACCAAGGTATTTAATCCCTCATTTTTTTCATGTTCCAGACGATCAAGTACGAGTCTGAACAAGTTTTAAGTCACAAGTTGATCAATTTACATACTCCTAACCAACAAATTGCTGCCAATCTGCAACTACAGGATTCGTAAGTGACAATAAAACCACTAAAATATATCAAGTTACAAATATATTCGTGTGATAAATTCCAAGAGTCATCGGAAAAAATAGACCAAATACTTAGTGATTGTAAGGTTATAAAAGATTAATTATCAAAAAACACTCCAAGTATCAAGGATAAAAAAAATGCCACGCACCAAACAAATCCGAAAGCGTAAATCCTCCATCACGGGAATTCAAGAGGATTTTATAAAACAAGCATCGCTTCGATTGAACAAAGTCAAAAATGATTTTGACATACTTATACAGCAATTGCATGACAGTATTGACATCACACTGAGCAGCCTTTCAAGTGAAGTGAAAAAGCTCACACTCCGTGATTTGATGAATTTGGACGAGGATGATAGCTATGGAGAGGCCTCGCCTCCACATGAGAATCACACGACTTTTAACGTGATTCCGTCCACGGTTAAGGCTCAGAAAAGGCCAAAACGTCAAACTGCAGTTTCTACAGACGATGGATACGCGACTGAGACTAATACGCAGCAATACAAAGCTAAGCACATCTCCAGAGCTGACAAAGCTCTTTCGACATCAAAACGTCCAGTTGGAAAGTCCAAACGGAGCTGCTCGTCGAGCGAAAGCCGTCAACGGCCTCCATTGAGATCGTCGACTCGCGCTGCATCTTTCTCTCGAGCAAGCAAGTTCCAGACTCCGGCTCCTTCGCGAAATCAGGTGGAATACAACCCTGTGACTCCGAAAGTGAAGCCCAACACGCCTATGAGCATACTTCGAATTCCGAGGGCTGGTGAAATGGCTCTGAGCATGCAGGGAAGTCCATTGCTCGTGTCGGCAGTCTCATCTGCCACTGCCAACGTGAACGTGCCCTTGCACGATGGAAATATCATATCGCTCCTGCCCAATGATGGGCTCAGAATGTCGTCGATTCCGAATTTAGATGAAGCGACTCTTCGCCAGCTGCAAACTCTCAAGGGTCACATCGAAAAAGTCATTGGTAATCGTTAACATTTAATACAACATTTCGTAAGGATATAATTAAGAGTGTTTTTTTTTTTCAATTTTGTATGAAAGTATAGCTGAATATTCAGTCGATTCCCCTCGAGATGAATTATGTAAATCATATCAAATTGATCTTGGGATACAGAGTTGTTAATTCAAATTGTACAAGAATTTTTTTTTTGTTTCTAGACATGTTAAGAATTACTACTTTTTTTTGGGTATTCTCTCTGTTGAATAAATTATAAAAATGTGTGATAAACAATAAAAATAATGTAATAAAATATTTTTCCACTGTGTAGGACTTTTATCACGCTGTTTTATAATTTTTTCAGACTAATGTAGAATAATTATCAAAAATATTGTAGAAAATTTTCACTATTGAGTGGTGTATGTTGAAAATGTTGTTCAGCTGATTATTTTGAACAATTTGGTGTTACTGTATTGCACTCAAATTTTTGAAAAAAAATTATAACTCCATGAGTTTGTTAGGACAGGCCTCAATTTTCTTTGATTGCGTGTGGTATATGCATGATGGGTTATATAAGTGAGGATAATATAAAAAATAAAATAAGTTAAATTAATGTGTCAATTAAATTGATAGTTTGTCACTTTTGTAATAATTGATGCAATTCAATAATAATTGAAATGTTATTTCTCGTATATATTCAAGTAATTGCTTGCTTTAAAATTACATAAACATTTTTTAAGGGACCAACTATCACTGATGAAAAAATTTCTTATATTTGTTTTTTGAATTTTTGAGAAATTTTTAGAAATTTCTATTTAATATTTTTCAGCCTTTCTTATATGGTTCTTTGAATTTTTACTGAAACAATTTTATTTTTATACAATTGCAGCAATCCTCACTCATATTCAACTAAATAATTCTAAAAATTTATTTATTTTTAAATATATTTGAATCGTATGAATAATTCTATGAGAAAATTTATCGTACGATTTTTTTATATGATATTTTTTTTAATTTATAATTATTTTTTTATATTAACACTTGTTTTTATTTACAGGAACTTGTTCTGAGCAATTTTCTTCTACATTCTCCATCAACAATAGTTCAAATTTCTATGAAACCTCTGCCTTCACAAGCTTTATTTATCGTGAAGTCACGATCTAACTACTTTTCAAGAATTTTTTCTACATGAAAACAATTACACGAAGAAATTTTTTCAACAGTGATAAATATCCTTACTCCCAGCGGATCCTACTGGCCAATATAGTTAGTGACTCAAAACGTTTTTTTTTTTTCTTCAAAGTTTGTGAATTCCACAAATATGTTATACGCACAGTTTTTTTATTGTCTCAAATTTAATCGATATTTTGTCGATGCAATTTAAATTCTATCAAGTCATGATTACGTGTATGGTGTTTTTTTAAACACACAATGGTGATAAGTGACTGGAAAAAAACTTCGGTGAGTAAAACCTGTTGTATTAACTTGAAAAATTATTTTTCTAAATCGTAATTACCTAATCTACTCTTTCATAATTCTAATATATAAAGTTTATTATTATTTTCTTCTATTAATATCCGATAGTTAATTTATAATTCTAGATAATTCTTGTGAATAATTGAAATTTTCTTCGATTACAACTATCTATAAATTTTTTTTTCACTTTCATAACGTGTTAATTACATTGATTTTGTTTATAAATGAATTATATTTGCAAAAATAGGTATAACAGTTATTTTTAAGGTTCGTATTGAAGATAAAACATAGAAAATTTTCTACTTTACAGCTGGATTTGCGTTATATTTCGTGAATATATTGGATGAATTCACACAGCAGGCTAAGAGTGAAGTCATGCAGAACTGTTGGCCTTTGGATGATGTACACTTGACTTACAGTCATTGAGGCATGCTGCGTGCCGCGTGCGACTCTAGGACTTGTGTGTTGAGGTCATTGCCTATTCGGATACCACTGTAAGTATGCAGTATATCGTATTTTTTTAACCCCTCAGCAGCGAGTCAGTGGAGTAATAGGTATATGTGGTGTTTTCAGAATGGACTACGTGTGTGGGCAAAGTTAGCTTGGCTGCTCCGTTTTGGAAGGGATGAAGTGGCTGATTGCTGACATAGCTCAGTAGGGGAATGGCGCAGTCGCCATGTTATCGACCCAATGCAACCCGGGCGACACCCTCCTGGTTTGTCGACCAGCTTCACTGCTTCACTGGCAAACTAGTGGGTAGTACACACACACGACATAGGTAAGTCGAACTGCACGGATCTCTTCTCTACTCATTCACTGAACCGCAGCTTTTTTTTCGTCTACTTGCTGTTGTGTTTCAACATTCATCTTTTATAATCTTGGATATATTACATTTAGGGATGTAAATTTGTTTAGTTTTTTTTGGCGGATAAATATTTCTTGTACTCGGTTGTTTTTCCGTATTATTGACAATTTTTCGTGGATTACTACGAGCTTTCAAATTCGCCGCACAAGACGTTAGCCGTCGACGGTCATATCTAGTGCGCAAGCCAGTCTGCAATTCCACGCAGACGTGACGCGCGTACCAGTTTCACGTGATCGTTCACCTACCTCTGAACCACAGGGCAGACTCAACCACGGAAATTTTGTCCAGCCGTCAAAATTCTTGGATAATATAGTAATTAGTTTTATTAATAAGCTGAAAATCGTGTTGATTTAATCAGTTACTAACAATTATTAACGACTGAATCTCAGATTGATCGTGTCAATCGTGTATAGTTACTGATTTTCCACTTCCTCGCGAGTACGCCATCGAATATTGAGGTAAGATTCTCTTAAGTAGTACAAGTCAATGAAGAAACTTGGTTTCTTTCTTCTCTCAAACTCAATTTTATGTTGTAGATTTTTTTTTTCGTTATTTTTCCGAGACAGAAATCGTGGAATTTTTTTTCTTTTGATATATATTATGGGTGTGACATTTTCCATGTAGATATTAGATTTTCCAATGTGATATTTAACGTGTCCTAGTTTTGATGAATGAAACTGCGCACGTCAGAAATGAAGAAATCTGAAAAAACAGAAAAAAAACTCGAATTCAGATAATTGCCTGATAAAAAGTACAAATAGTTATTTTCGATTTATAAAGTGAGATAAATTTGACAGTTAATATTGGAGTTGATGCACGGTATTGATATTAGTATTATTATCCAATTAATTATCGATATTTCAATTAGTGTTTTACGTCGCGGTAAATTACGAATTGATGGTGGAATTTAATTTCACTAAACGCATGTTACTTGATTAGATCTTTCGGTTACTCGAATAAAACCGAAGGCATGCAATATTATGATGCTAAAGTTGTAACTAATTCGGACGAATTAATAATTTCTTAGTTGGTTAGTACGATCACCGAAATGAGCATTTAGATCCATTTTTACAAAAATGATCCTCGTAATTCGTAAATTCCCTTCATTGCTTGAAGTACACAGGCCTTTTGTTTGATTAGACTGATAGTAGGAAAAGAAAATCGCAGACAGTAAATGTGAATTGTTCTTTTTTGTAACTGAACTTGGATCCCAGCCAATTTGAGAGGGTGACTTGAGAAATTTTCGTCAAGATTGCTTGTCTCACTAAAACAATTTACTATATTTTTCTTTAGTTAAATAATTGTTTTCAATTAATTAAGACGCCTGAAAAAATATGATTTTCGCGTTATTTGATTCTTTTAAAAAGCTGGAAAATCTCTTTTTAAAAGAAGAAAAAAAACTACCATTAAAATTTCAATTAAAAATTTAATACAATTGTGTTAAAATTTATATTTCGTCTGATGTTTAATTTTTTTTACGTTATATTTATTAACTTTAGAAATTCATAAAAAAAAAATTTGAAATTTCGAATGTGACAGTTCTTTTCTTTAAATTACTTTTCTGAAACTTATCTCATTTCCATTCGTTCATTAAAGAGTAGATATTTATAATTAACTTGGAATAAAAAGTTTCTCCACAGTCGATTGGCAGTTTCACTATATTATAGCTTATACATATATAAAAAAACGCTGATTTAGATGTCATTTGTTACGGTGCTAAGGAAAATGAGTCTTTTATATATACATATGTATTTTGATTTATTAATAATCGAACACTTTTATTTAATATTGATTTTTCGAAGCATTTAGCCTTGGTAGATATTTTTAAACAGCACAATTGTTGTGTCAGCTTTATAATCAATTAAAAAAAATTGAAATTAAAGCTTGAAATTACCTCAGTCATTCGTGGTCTACTATGATGAAGATGTATAACACATCGATAAATGTTATTCCGAGTTTGGGGACATGAAATCTTCTTTTGCACTTGTTCGAATGGTTCATCTGTCACGACCCTCGGAAACTTTTCTGCTAAAACGTGCCTTGGCGTAAAGCATTTTGCAATAGGAACAAGATTAGTAAAGTTTTACTATTGATCTGAGCTTTGAAAAGATACATAGCCATTTTTTCGAAGATTAAGTAAGCAAAATTCTTCTATTGTTTGTTTGTTTAACAAAAAAAAAAAATATCAGCTATTTAATTTGTCTCAATTTGACAGTTAGAACAAATTTTTTTGTTTAATATTCTATACAATATGAGTAAAAATAATTACATAAATGTGCTTTCCTATTTCGATACATTTCATCACTTTAGCTTTCCTCAATCAATGTATTTAGTTGGAAAAGTGAATTCTATGTGAAATCAATACACAATATATCCCAGGAGAATTTTCAAATTGATTAAAAATACTCAGATGTTTTATCAAGAGAAAATAGGACATTAATAACATTTTTTTTTATTCTGAAGTCTAGAGAAATGAAGAAGCGTATAATGTAAGAAGAAATGAGAACATAAAAAGCCTAAGTTTACAAATGAATTTTTACTTTCTTCTTCGCCATTTCTCATTCTCATTCTCATTCTTAGTACTCGTACATATAAAGACACTTTTATAAGGCAATAAATTTCCAAGAAAATTCCAATGTATAGAGGTCGATGCTTATAAGATAGGGGAAACAGCAGACTGATCTCATTTTCTTCGTCTTCAATGTTTCTCTAGTAAAATAATTCAATAAAAGATATTTTTTTTTTCCTCTGAACTAATTTTTTTCCCTTTTAAGGGGATAGTGCAATTGACAATTATATTAAATACACAATCTTATCATGCACATCAGAATATAGCAATTCTGCTTGTGAATAGGAAGTAAATTCAATTTTTCTTGGCTTCATTCTGCAGGGTTTCACAACCTCACTCGATTAAGTTTCTTGTCCATTAATATGGTCTCTGATAGGATTCACGTTTTTTTTTTTTTTCTTCTTTTTTACGTCGGAAAGTCTGCAGGCTGCGCACCTGCAGACACCTTGTCACTGTCAGGCAGATAATTACGTATAGGTATTTTCACATGAAATAAAATTCTTTTCACTATTATTAACAGTCTCCTCTGCAATTATTGAGCTAATTAATGGCTGCATCATGTGCTTATTTTCTTCAGTATCATCCGGATCCTGTATATCGATATATGTCTATTATGAATCCTGTTATATAGAGGATTTTTATATCACTATTAATATATGTTTGTAGGGTCTGCTGATGGCCTAAAGGTATGGGTCGATATCAGAGAGTCACTTGCCCTAGAGAATGGCTGGGGGAAATGTTTGCGAGGGCGTTGCCTCCGCTCATTTCCGCACCCTTTTCTTTGCCTCGCTTCTGTCTTCCGTTTTCGATGTGATACATGCAATACATATACTTGCATATACAAACCTAGGCAGGCAGCTAGCAGAGAGTCATTTTCATTTGTTGGTGCATTTGCTTCTTGATGTTTTTCAAGTTCCGCCTGTGTTCTCTTCACACTCCTTTTAACTCACTGCAATAAGAGAAAAACGAGCGAAATTGTAGACAGAAAAAATGTCTAAGTATTCCAGACTGATAGTTATATTTTTGAAAATGTTAGTTGGATATTACTATTGGAAAATTCAAGAATAAGGAATTTAATATGAAAATTCCTTCGTGAATATTCAAATTTTGTATTCTGTGGCATGTTGAATTATTTGACATTTAAAATTCATGTTATAGGGAATAAAATGATTTTTTAGAGAAACATTAATTTGTTATAATGATAAATTAAATTAGAAATTAATGCAATTAATCTTGTAAAAAATTGAAATTCTTGTTTCAATTATTTAATCGTGTCTTTTGTGACACATTGTTGCAATTCAATTACTTTGAAACACGACGCAACCACGTGAAACATTGATTCGATCAGATAATACACAATGCTCGGCGTTGCGCACTTTAATTAAATTTCATGAAAACGTTTTCCATCGCAATTTATTACCACACACAAAATAAACAGAAATCTGTGTAAAAATTAGAAAGCAAACTATATGTATAACGATTCTCATCGCGTTCTTGACACATGTAGAAATTTATTTCAATATTACTTTTCACAGGAACTTTCTCATTGTATGATGGATAGAATGTCTTATAACGTTATATTCGTCGGCAGTAGTTGCAGATTCTCTGGCTGAAATGATAAAACGGAGGATAGAGGGTAAAAACGTGACAGTGGAAAAGCATACAGAGATATAGAAATGGAGCATCATCAAGTAGATATGTAGAGCACATGACAAATACGCAAAAGGGGAATTTAGAATTAATATTAGGTTTTGTGTAAAAACATTTTTCTCGAATGAAAATCTCAAGTTTCCACTGCTCAATGTGACTATCTAGATGTTGGAGTCCTTAGTTGCGTTAATTTTGAATCATGTTACTTTGGAACTTCTGATGACTTGTCACGAAAGTATATCTATAGTTAGAGCTTATTAGTCTCTTGATGATAGTTATTACACACTAATGCAAATGTAGAAACTTTGGCTGACTGGTGTGATGATTAGTATTATGAATTTACTAAGTGATTAGTTGATAAAACTTTCAGATAAATCCTGTGACAAATTTTCCCATTGTTTTACAGTAATTATAATAATTAGTTGATAAAATTTGTTATTGTTTTTTTTTTTTACAGATTTCAACTTGGATCGTTTAGTTTGTCCTTCACCTCACCTTAGTTCACCCTTTGATTTCAAGTTAATTTACGTTGTGGCCTTACTTCTGCGATTCAACAAGTCTCACAGCTCACAATAAAAATCAACGGAAAGACACTGTCAGCTGGAATTACGATACAATAGACTCCCTGATTCTCCTCTACACGTCCAACTAAACCACGAGGATCTGCTAAATATTGAGAACAACGTGAAACAAGAGCCAGCAAGATTACCGGTCGCGGCGGCTGTGCCAAATATTGCGGAACTGCTCCATCACCCGGCAACATTTCCTTCTCCAGCTTCCGTCAGTCCTTCACCACAAATGTCAACTACCTGAAACGCAGGTAAGTCTTTATGTGGATTAATTGAAGCACAATATGCTCTAAAAAAAAATTTACGTCACTGTTGGGAAGAAAAGTATCACAAATATTAGAGCCGAACACACTAATGAGCGTCTTTTCGTATAGTATTACTACTAGTTAGAGGTCGTTAGTTGGAAGAATTGCCTTTATCTTTCGACTAAAAAATTAATGAGCTACGGAAAACCTTACGGTAGCAGATATATCACGTTTCAAAAGCCAAAAAAGCGCATAATAAAAATTCTCTTGTTTTAAACCCTAATATCTCCAAAACTATTAAACATAGAGATTTTTCTTACGTGATATTTTTTGTAGAGAATTTTATTAGCTACAAAATAGGTCCTCAACAAAATTTATCCAATTTGCATCCTTATCAAGATATCAGCAAGTTAAAAAGATCTGAATTTTTCAGCGATATGCTTATTTTGGTTTAAAACACGCGATATATAAATTACTCTTATAAAAAAATTTATTTTTAAGTTTACGGTGTTTAATATTTGACATTTTTTTCCCGCATAATCGTAGTGATTGATTTTTAAAGTGTGACGTAAATTCAGTGATCAAAATAGCAGCGTTGGTTTAGGGTTAAAAATAGGTGGACACAACCGAGGTTAAAAATGTTTCAATTTATTTCTATAGTGTAAATAGCGTCGACGTGTATAAACGATCCAATGTGTACATTTAAAGCAGCGTCAATAATGAATGAATTTTGTGAAATATTAATGCATCGAGCTTGCCAACGCGAGGTTGACGCTGTGCCGAGAGTCGGCTGTATTGAAAAAATGAAATATTCCAATAGTGTCGTCACGTCCGTAGACTTTTTAATCGCCTACAGTACAGTGTTTGCGATGTGTGATATGTTTGTCAATCATCAATCATAGTTCACAATAGCGTGTAACAGTAGTTACTCCTGTGTAAAGTGACAGAATCGATGAAATACCTCGCTTATCAGCACAATTCGACATTGTCAGCATTATCGCTATGGCAAGAATCACTCAGCAGACATCTTCCATTGCTATTGTCTCTGGTTGCATCCTAGAAACCCCAAGACAATTGTTACTGTCACAACGAAATATCACAGCTTGTCTTCCAGATTCTCATCCGGGGACTTGAGCTCGGAACTAGACGATGAGCCGGGTTTCGAACCCGGGGTGGCCCCCATGGTGCGGCAAGACTCATCCACGCCGTATCAGGGCTCTGCAGAGCGACCTCTGCAGTCGCAGCCAACCGCGGGGCCGCCACCAACTCAGCCACCGGTGCCGGGAGCACCTCCACCTGGTAGTCAAATTGTCGGAGCCACTGGAGACTTGAGTTTAAACCTGAGACCGGGCTCCAGGACTACCAGTGCACCTTCATCCCCAGCCAAAACTCGCGAGAGCCTTCTCCAGAGGGTTCAGAGTCTCACGGGCGCCGCACGAGATCAGGTACGCCAATAAAACTCACTTGAAATGCAAAAAACAAAATTGTTTTAAGCTCTGATTAGCTTGAGTGACACAAATTGACAATCAATTGGCGAGTTTGATGGTAAATGTAGAAACAGGTTCGAGTGCATGGGGGATAAATGTGTCTTGTGGGGCTTGAATTATTTCGCCAATTAATTTCCGGGGCTTGAGAACTTGAAGTGAATCAGTTTGACGGGTGGTCAGCGCGCTCGAGAAACTCGGGTAGCTAGCGGGATTTCGAAGCAATCGACAAATACGATCGTTTATCAATATCGTGTGTATATGTGTGTGATATATTTAGCTGTAAATCGATAGAGCACTTAAGCTATAACCGAGTAAAGCAGTAGGCATTTAACACTTCACCAATTTCAATGCACAGTGTATAAGTGAATTGACCTGGCGGTCATGTCTCGTCGCTATCATGCACATAGCTACACATAATAGCCGGGAAATATAATAACATACTTGCCAATTTACGGAAAATTGTTCATAGTGCATGAAAAATAATGCTTTCAGGGTGCATCGATCCTTGGTGCTGCTGTTGCTGGTACTACTCGAGGCTCTTCGTACAATAAAGATCGCTGTTTCATTCTTCTGGTGATTGATGATCAGAATACAGACTGGAGCAAGTACTTCCGAGGTCGCAGACTTCATGGTGATTATGAGATCCGCGTGGAACAAGCCGAGTTCCGAGAACTGTCACTTACAGCGAGCGAGGCTGGCGCCACTGTGTCCATGGCGGTCTTTCGCAATGGCACCAAGGTCATCAGGTAAATTTTATGCAAAATCTAATTGCTATAAACAGAAATTAAACTTATTTATTTGCAAAAAAACGAGGGAATTAATACAAAATTTACCTCGTTAGAGGTGTTAATTTTTTTTCGATGGGAAATTTTGTTTCAATTATATGTACTGGGTTAAGTGGATGTTTATCAATTTTTTCCGTATATATCCTTGATAATTTTAGTTGGATAGTGATTGGGGTTTTATTTCTTTTGAAATAACTGTCATATAATTCAGTTTGCTTTGATGTACAATCATCGGACAACGTGCTATTTATCCTGTGGAGTGTGGATATTGATATTTCAAAGAAATACTTGGGTCAGAATTTCTCCGAGCTATTGCGAGGACGATCGTTGTTATTATTAGAGTGTGTGCGAGTATTGTTTCCTTTAGCTTGAAAGACAGACAACGAAATTGCCCATTCTATACACGACTGAGCAATAACGAGCATATTCCTACTGTGTGTAAATGATGGGCGTTATACTGATGAAAAGAACTTATCAATATTTTTTGCAGTTTTCTAGGCGTTCAAATGCCAGTTACATGCAGTAATTAACTTGCAGTGAGTGTCGTAAAGACAGAATTTATGAGACTTTCGGCGGCGGGCATTAGCTTTGTGGCCGTCGCTGGGAGTTTTTTAGGCTTTTCACGAGAGCGGGCACGAGAGAGACTTTGTTTTTTTTTTTATTTGCCTCATAAGCTTCGTGCAGTGGTATTGTTAGCGACATTTAATTACGTCACTTGAAACAAAGGTCTTCTGACTACTTAGCATTGAAATTGTATTTACATTTACTTTTTTTTTTTATTAGTACAAAAATTAATATAAAAATTTGATTTTTTATGAGTTATTGGGTAAATAATATTTATTTTGTATTTTCTTGCAGGTCATTTAAGCCGGACTTTGCGCTAGTTCGTCAAAATCTTCGAGATTCAAGTGAAGATTATAAAAATATTCTTCTTGGCCTGATGTACGGCAGTGTCGCGAGTGTCAATAATTTAACAGCAATTTACAACTTCCAAGTGAGTTATTATTATTGTTATTTTTTCTAGTTTAAATTCAAGTATAAAAGCTTTGAAAAAATGAATAATTTATATAAATAAATAAAAAATTGGATATATTTGCAGGATAAGCCGTGGGTATTTGCACATCTTCTGGGACTTCAGCGACGACTTGGTAGAGAAAACTTCCCACTCATTGAGCAGACGTATTATCCTAATCATCGTGAAATGGTGAGTGAGATTACATTTTTTATTAATTATTAATGATTTATTATGCATGTTAAATTATTTATTTATTTTTTGCATAAATTCGTCTCGGGATATTTTATTCGCGCGTGTACCTCATATATATTTATTAAACTTTCATATACTCTAAATTAAGCGCAGGTACGCGTGTGTCGCCTATTGCGATAAATTATACTCAGAGTATATATAAATTACGATAAAATATTGATTACCGCTGCAAAGCTGTATACTATCTATAACATAAAGCTCAACGACATTTCATTATATATAGTAAAATAATATAACCATGTGAATATTATATATATCTTATTCACACACTACTTACTGGGCTTCTTTGCAAATAATCGACCAATCACTCTCTTAAATAAACGCGTAACAATGTAGAATAATTTAAATATTCTCAATATACATGAAAAATAATAATAATAATAATATTGCAAACGATATTTACAAAAGAAAAACAAAAAGAAACGAATGAACTGAAAATAGTTTCACTCATAAAATACTATAGCCTCCATGAAATTAATCAGTTAGTCAATTTTTTTTCTTCTTGCTATATAAAATCATTTTGCGTATGTGTTTATATACGCAAATCTCATTAGATTTCAATATATAGAAAATAAAATTCATTTATCGTTAGAGTATTATTAACAAAAGTGTGAATAGAATTTTTTTTTTCCGATTAAATCTCGCGTGCTTGCTGTTGTAAGCTCTGCTGATGTTTTTTCACGCAATCCTTGTATGCTTTTGATAATTCCCATGAACATGCACCCTGCTGAACCGTGCAGATTCCAAATTTTTCCTGACAATTATTCGGACCCGGCAAACTCTCCCATATACATCGTTTATGGTTTAGTGCGTTGCCTTTGTTGGACCAGCGAGTGTATTTTATCTGTTGGGAAAAATAGATATTTAAATTAGATTTAATTTGAATCAGGTGTTTAAAGGTTAGTTATAGCTTATTCGGTTCTATATTTCTACGGTTAATTGTATCTCAATTTATCCTGGTGGTTTGTTCTGACCTCGCAGTGACATCCGTCCTTGTAATGCTTTGTGAATCCTAGGCGTTGTTTTCCCGTTACTTGATTCCAAGGTATCATAAGGTCACACATAGTTATTGTCAGTTTCCCGCCAATTAATTTTCCACTAACGACATAAAATTGTCGATTTTTCAACTCGGTTTGACCGCACAAACTGTCGTAAGGTGCTGTCCACAAACTTTGCAATCTTTTCGTTGAGATAAATGCTGCTCCCTGCAAAGAAAAAATTATTATTTCACTTGAGTGTTTCAAATAATTTGCTAAAAAATGATTGATAATTATATAAATAAGGAAAAATAAAAAACAAAACCTTATTTATCGCGAGAAAAATAGCACAAGAGTAAAAACAGATTGTTTCCCACGCTAAAAAGGGGGGATAGGATGTTGAGCGGTTAGTAGATAAGAGCTAATACCCAGTAGTTGTATGTGGTCAGACATGTTTGACCTTTAAGTACCAGCGTAAAGCAGTATATCCTGATGCCAAGTTCACTTACTCAGAAAATTACTAAAATTTAGATCCATGAAATTCACATTTTATGTATGTCATAAAAATTTCTAAGACCGCGAGTATTCTTGAAATAATTAAATACGCGGTTAAAGTTCGTTTACATCATCAGATTATATAAGACTATATAAATTTTATTATTAAACTCCTCCTGTTTCATTACCTGAAACTGCAGTATTTTTCACGTGAATTTCTTCGCGATTTTCGATTTTCAAAAAAATGACGATTGGGTGGATGCGGTACGATTCACACGAGACTCGAGAATTTTATTCCCACTGTGTAGCAATGCAATCACTTGCAGATCCTTCGATTCAATGCGGAAGTATAGGTTGCAGTCGCTGCTGTATACACATTGCAGCGAGAATGTGATTATTCTCTTGGTGGGTCTATAAGCAATGACTTTAACCAAAGCGATCAGATACTCAGGGAAGAAGCGTGACGCGGAAGGAACTTATCGGGCCAGATATACCGCAGGTACATACGAAATGAAGTGAATACATCAATTGGAATTTACTTAGACATTTTCAGTTGAAATTTTCTATATACTTTCATCCATTGAAGTATATAAATTATAAAAATTATTTACCTTAAATATTCGACGAACTTTTACTTGATAGTGCAATTGGTCATCCAACTCGTCGGTTCTCTTCACTTTTACTGACATAACTGCAATCAAAAAATTTTTTTATCATCATACACATTGAAAAATTGTTTTTGAAATTTTTTTACTACAATGATCTGTTAATTAATTAAAGTAGGAAGGCGAGGATTAATTTTGGAATTGTATCAGTTGAGAATTTTACAACAATTTGCTAGGGACGTTCGTTTATTATTCGTCGTTGTAAGTGGAATAATTTAATTTGATTATCTATTAATCTAAAGACAAAATAATATTATGATTTTTTTATTATTTAAAAATTTGGAGAATTGAAAAATAATATGTCAGATTTCTGAGAACTTTTGTGAGATGTTAAGAGCTTTGAAAATTCTTCTTGCGAGTTTGTGAACTTTGCACATCTTTCGATTGAATTGACCGTTCAAAGCTTTTCTCATGCAACCGGAAACGACAGTATTGGATGGCGCACTTTATCGGACGAAAGCCTGACACCCCCGGAGTTTCACAATCTCCGGGATACTCAGGGAAAGTTCCGCTTGATGTTTGACGTTGAATTCATCGATATTTTATTATAATTCATCGGTATTTTTTATAGTGATTTTAATTGATTTGCGATTTACTAGGGGTGTTCGACCCTCGTGGAATTTGATAATTTGTTAATAGTGTAGATAAATACTTAGAAATGCCTTTCGGCAGCTGATATTAAGTAGTTTCTTGTTATTTATTGCATTCACTAAAATCACACCAAAATTCTTGGTTTTTCGGCCGGCTTAATCGGTTGTCGAGGCCTTAGATTATTAGGACCGATGAATCTAGATGTATTTTATCACGCTGAATGCAAATAATCGACCGGCTTAATCCGTAGAGCAACTTCTCCCGCGGTGATACTAAAAAATCAGTAAAATTCGCGGTTTTTAGGCCGGCTTAATCGGTTGTCGAGTCCTTAGACTATTAGAAGCAATGAATTTATATGTATTTTATCACGCTGAATGTATATAATCGACCGGCTTAATCCGTAGAGCAACTTCTCCCGCGGTGATATTAAAAAATCAGTACAATTCGCGGTTTTTCGGCCGGCTTAATCGGTTTTCGAGGCCTTAGACTATTAGGACCGATGAATCTAGAAGTATTTTATCACGCTGAATGCAAATAATCGACCGGCTTAATCCGTAGAGCAACTTCTCCCTCGGTGATACTAAAAAATCCGTAAAATTCACGGTTTTTAGGCCGGCTTAATCGGTTGTCGAGTCCATAGACTATTAGAAGCAATGAATTTATATGTATTTTATCACGCTGAATGTATATAATCGACCGGCTTAATCCGTAGAGCAACTTCTCCCGCGGTGATACTAAAAAATCAGTAAAATTCACGGTTTTTAGGCCGGCTTAATCGGTTGTCGAGTCCTTAGACTATTAGAAGCAATTTTTTATCACGCTGAATGTATATAATCGACCGGCTTAATCCGTAGAGCAACTTCTCCCGCGGTGATACTAAAAAATCAGTAAAATTCACGGTTTTTAAGCCGGCTTAATCGGTTGTCGAGTCCTTAGACTATTAGAAGCAATGAATTTATATGTATTGTTGTGAAAATCCTTTTTTATATACTCCCGCCTAAATTCTTTACAGTATTTTATCACGCTGAATGTATATAATCGACCGGCTTAATCCGTAGAGCAACTTCTCCCGCGGTGATACTAAAAAATCAGTAAAATTCGCGGTTTTTTACCGACGAATTTAGATGTATTTCATCACGCTGAATCTAAATAGTCGACCGGCTTAATCCGTAGAGCAGTTTTTCCCGCGGTGATATCAAAAAATCAGTAAAATTCGCGGTTTTTCGGCCGGCTTAATCGGTTGTCGAGGCTGTAGACTACTAGGACCGACGAATTTAGATGTATTTTATCACGCTGAATCTATGCGGTTTTTCGGCCGGCTTAATCGGTTGTCGAGGCTGTAGACTACTAGGACCGACGAATTTAGATGTATTTTATCACGCTGAATCTAGATAATCGACCGGCTTAATCCGTTAATTAATTTTTCCCGCCGTGATATCAAAAAATCACTAAAATTTGCGGTTTTTCGGCCGGCTTAATCGGTTGTCGAGGCTGTAGACTACTAGGACCGACGAATTTAGATGTATTTTATCACGCTGAATCTAAATAATCGACCGGCTTAATCCGTTAATTAATTTTTCCCGCGGTGATATCAAAAAATCACTAAAATTCGCGGTTTTTCGGCCGGCTTAATCGGTTGTCGAGGCTGTAGACTACTAGGACCGACGAATTTAGATGTATTTTATCACGCTGAATCTAAATAATCGACCGGCTTAATCCGTTAATTAATTTTTCCCGCGGTGATAATAAGAAATCACTCAAATTCGCGGTTTTTCGGCCGGCTTAATCGGTTGTCGAGTTAATCGACCGGCTTAATCCGTTAATTAATTTTTCCCGCGGTGATAATAAGAAATCACTCAAATTCGCGGTTTTTCGGCCGGCTTAATCGGTTGTCGAGTCCTTAGACTATTAGAAGCAATGAATTTATATGTATTTTATCACGCTGAATGTATATAATCGACCGGCTTAATCCGTTAATTAATTTTTCCCGCGGTGATATCAAAAAATCACTAAAATTCGCGGTTTTTCGGCCGGCTTAATCGCAACAGCTCCGACATCTGATGATCCTGGCTGCTTAAATCTACATAAATATCACGCTGAATCTAGATAATCGACCGGCTTAATCCGTTAATTAATTTTTCCCGCGGTGATATCAAAAAATCACTAAAATTTAATTTAGATGTATTTTATCACGCTGAATCTAGATAATCGACCGGCTTAATCCGTTAATTAATTTTTCCCGCGGTGATATCAAAAAATCACTAAAATTCGCGGTTTTTAGGCCGGCTTCATCGGTTGTCGAGACCTTAGACTATTAGGACCGATGAATCTAGATGTATTTTATCACGCTGAATGCAAATAATCGACCGGCTTAATCCGTAGAGCAACTTCTCCCGCGGTGATACTAAAAAATCAGTAAAATTCGCGGTTTTTAGGCCGGCTTAATCGGTTGTCGAGTCCTTAGACTATTAGAAGCAATGAATTTATATGTATTTTATCACGCTGAATGTATATAATCGACCGGCTTAATCCGTAGAGCAACTTCTCCCGCGGTGATACTAAAAAATCAGTAAAATTCGCGGTTTTTAGGCCGGCTTAATCGGTTGTCGAGGCCGTAGACTATTAGGACCGATGAATCTAGATGTATTTTATCACGCTGAATGCAAATAATCGACCGGCTTAATCCGTAGAGCAACTTCTCCCGCGGTGATACTAAAAAATCAGTAAAATTCGCGGTTTTTAGGCCGGCTTAATCGGTTGTCGAGTCCTTAGACTATTAGAAGCAATGAATTTATATGTATTTTATCACGCTGAATGTATATAATCGACCGGCTTAATCCGTAGAGCAACTTCTCCCGCGGTGATACTAAAAAATCAGTAAAATTCGCGGTTTTTCGGCCGGCTTAATCGGTTGTCGAGACCTTAGACTATTAGGACCGATGAATCTAGATGTATTTTATCACGCTGAATGTTCAGTAAAATTCGCGGTTTTTCGGCCGGCTTAATCGGTTGTCGAGACCTTAGACTATTAGGACCGATGAATCTAGATGTATTTTATCACGCTGAATGTATATAATCGACCGGCTTAATCCGTAGAGCAACTTCTCCCGCGGTGATACTAAAAAATCAGTAAAATTCGCGGTTTTTTAGACTATTAGAAGCAATGAATTTATATGTATTTTATCACGCTGAATGTATATAATCGACCGGCTTAATCCGTAGAGCAACTTCTCCCGCGGTGATACTACAAAATCAGTAAAATTCGCGGTTTTTAGGCCGGCTTCATCGGTTGTCGAGTCCTTAGACTATTATAATCCGTAGAGCAACTTCTCCCGCGGTGATACTACAAAATCAGTAAAATTCGCGGTTTTTAGGCCGGCTTCATCGGTTGTCGAGTCCTTAGACTATTAGAAGCAATGAATTTATATGTATTTTATCACGCTGAATGTATATAATCGACCGGCTTAATCCGTAGAGCAACTTATCCCGCGGTGATACTAAAAAATCAGTAAAATTCGCGGTTTTTCGGCCGGCTTAATCGGTTGTCGAGGCTGTAGACTACTAGGACCGACGAATTTAGATGTATTTTATCACGCTGAATCTATATAATCGACCGGCTTAATCCGTAGAGCAACTTCTCCCGCGGTGATACTAAAAAATCAGTAAAATTCGCGGTTTTTAGGCCGGCTTAATCGGTTTTCGAGTCCTTAGACTATTAGAAGCAATGAATTTATATGTATTTTATCACGCTGAATGTATATAATCGACCGGCTTAATCCGTAGAGCAACTTCTCCCGCGGTGATACTAAAAAATCAGTAAAATTCGCGGTTTTTAGGCCGGCTTAATCGGTTGTCGAGTCCTTAGACTATTAGAAGCAATAAATTTATATGTATTTTATCACGCTGAATGTATATAATCGACCGGCTTAATCCGTAGAGCAACTTCTCCCGCGGTGATATAATTTATATGTATTTTATCACGCTGAATGTATATAATCGACCGGCTTAATCCGTAGAGCAACTTCTCCCGCGGTGATATTAAAAAATCAGTAAAATTCGCGGTTTTTCGGCCGGCTTAATCGGTTGTCGAGGCCTTAGACTATTAGTTCCGTAGAGCAACTTCTCCCGCGGTGATATTAAAAAATCAGTAAAATTCGCGGTTTTTCGGCCGGCTTAATCGGTTGTCGAGGCCTTAGACTATTAGGACCGATGAATCTAGATGTATTTTATCACGCTGAATGCAAATAATCGACTGGTTTTTCGGCCGGCTTAATCGGTTGTCGAGGCCTTAGACTATTAGGACCGATGAATCTAGATGTATTTTATCACGCTGAATGCAAATAATCGACCGGCTTAATCCGTAGAGCAATTTCTCCCGCGGTGATACTAAAAAATCAGTAAAATTCGCGGTTTTTAGGCCGGCTTAAAGCCAACAGCTCAGGAATCTGATAATCTTCGTTACTTAAAATATGTATTTTATCACGCTGAATGTATATAATCGACCGGCTTAATCCGTAGAGCAATTTCTCCCGCGGTGATATCAAAAAATCACTAAAGATCTCGGTTTTTACGTGTTAGTGTTCCACCCGCGTAGAATGTGATCATTTTTTAATTATGTAAATATACTCAAAACCGATTAAAGCACGTATGGACATGCTGTCGACAGAACGTCGAATCCGATAGCAGATATTTTTCATAGTGATTTTGATTATTTTCCGATTTTCTAAGCGTGTTCCACCCGCGCGGAATTGAATAATTTATTAATTAAACAATCTCGCTTTCTCGTTTAAGCTTATACGAGGATAAATAACGATTATAGTATACATATGTTTAGCGGAAGAAAAAAAATGTTATATGGTTGAAATTATCACATCGTGAAAATATCACGAATGCATTAATAATGAAAGGTTGTCTGTGTACTATATATATAAACTCCTTAGGTTGCTTCCTTGAATGTCGGTTGGTTTTATATACATTTTGAGGATATCATGCAGGGTTTCTGCCCTCTGCCAAGGAAGTCTGGGACACAAGGCTCACAAACACACTTTCATAAGCTCAACTGTATTTCATCGACTTCTCGTGCGCATCTTATACGTGGCCTTTCATTTTTGCGTTGTACCGTGGATGAAGAGCACACTCGATCTTAATTTCTCTCCAATTTAAATTCTAAATTTATTGCCATGTTTTTCAAACATAATTTCACATGATATTTATGATTATTTCGAAGTCGTAGTATTTTGTTTTAGGGAAATAAGTGGATTTAAATGATGAGAAAAATTAAATTACCAAAATCTGCTCGGCAGTAGTGAGTTTGTGGATGCTCTGGCCAGCAGGAACATGTGTCTGCAAGTTGTATGTGGGTCATTGATACTGCCAGAATGAGTATGAGAAGTATCGAGTGCTGCATCTGAAAATAAAAGTATTAATTTTTTCGTTAAAGTCTTTAGAAGTATAAAAATTGTTTGTTAGATAGTTAATTTTTAGATCGACATAGATAACATAATTTATTTATTTGAAGATATCTAAAATGAATTTTAGAATGTTTATTCGAGATAAAAAAATTTTTTTTTTTTTTGTAAAATTTTTAAAGGGGATCCCCTTGGAAATTTCGTTGTTTTCGTGATTTTTTTTAGTTTTTTGGCGATAACTCAGTAAGTAAGCGAGATAACAAAAAATCTTATAGAAGTTAAATGATTTGGGTGCAATTATCTACAAAAAACGTCCAGTAAACTTTTCTTTAACTCTTACAATTTTTGAGATATTACCGATATTTGAAAATTTATATTTTTCAAAATATCTCAAAAACAAAACAAAATTTCAAAAAAGTTTATTCCATATTTTTCATAGAAAATTTAACCCCCAATCTTTTAACTTTCACGACATTTTTTGTTATTTCGCTTAGTTATCGAGTTATCGGTAAAAAACGATTAAAGTTACGGAAACAACGAAATATCCAAGAGGGTATATATACATTTTAAAAAATTTTATAAAAAAATTTTTTTTTATCAGCAAATATCAAAAAAATCATTGTTAAAATTGGTTCAACTGAAAAATAAAAAAAAAAAAAACTTTTTTGGCTGACAGAATATGGGTTTTTCTACTTAAATAACGTAAAAATCGCGTTGTTAATATTTTTAACTACTATAAAAAAATTTTCGTCAGTTAAAACTTTTTCCTTTGGTAAATTAACTTTTTTTAGGAATTATCTCGCAGTTATTTATCAATTAATAATTATTATTACGAATTTCTGAACTAGAAAAAAAAATTATTCGACGCTCTATTGACATTTCGATTTAACTATACGAAGACTACGCACGTTTTTTTTTTTACGAAAAAGTCATTAAACTAATTTGATAATCTTTTATGATCTAAAAAAAAAAAAATTCATTTGATGCACACATTTTTTTTACTATAACAATTGCTTTATTTGGACGGTTAAATAGGTCGTTACATAAAAATTAGTATATTTTTTTCGTAGACATTTGACAAAAAGCAGAGCTTTAGCAATCTGACAACTCTATCGATCTTATGGAATAGCGCATAATCCAAGTTAACAGTTTATAGTTGCCAGCTGGTGTTCTCGGTCGTCTATACATAGACCTGAGCACTGTAATACTTAAACCTGTTCTAGATACCCCAAAGAGTCGTAAACTGCGTGTCGTACACCATCATTTTATTGATGTCATCGGTGCAAGATGCTTATAGTTGACATAAATTTTGTTCATAAATTTTAAACCATCAATTAGTCATTTCTACACCGTGTTTCAAAATCCCCAACGGCACCTGGTGCATCAAAATCTTTAAGATTTGTCACGCAGATTCATAAATAACAAAAATTTCATGGGATCAAACTATTCATTCTTTTCTATAGAAATCTTTACAGATTTATATGAATAATATTGAAATATTTCCCACTATTAGTTGGATATCGTGTATTTTAGATATTAATCTTTATACACACCAACAACTGGAATTTGTGCAAATATGTTTGATCTATGTATGTAATCACCCGAGAGATTCGATCGGGGTGGTTAGTTGCTACCAGTTTATTCCACATGAAATCTGCAGTAGACTATAAATTATTTCTGATAATCGTGTGTGTCCTGAACCTGCTGGCTATATGTTAACACTTGGGAAAATTATTTTACTAGCTTTAAAAAGTTTTAAACCTCTGGTTTTGTACCGAGTGCTTATGAGTGTGATCGTTGATTGTTTTTAGGATGGTTATAAAGCTCAGTAGGAAAGTTAGCTGTGAACTGGCCAGTAAAACTAAACTTAAACCTTGCCTATAGCTAATTCAGTCAGCTAAGAAATTAAATAGGAAGGTAATAGTTATTTATATTAATAGTTTGATTGAGAAATTCATGTAGATCGAAAAATTAGATTAAAACAAAAAATCTTGCAATTTTTGAGCTGAATTTTTTTCGGTGTTTGATCATTTATTTTCTTGATGATTTTCCGATTTTTATGCTTTGATAAAAATTTCTTTTTTTGTCGGAGGATGTTTCGTTTCAAGTAGATAATATTTCAAAGGTATTTCATGCGTTGGATTACAAGTAGAGAAAATATTTCATGCAAGCATGTATAACAAATACCTGGCTGTTTTTTTATACGTGTATTAAAATTATTCGCTGAGATTTCTCCTAGTTTTATATTTTAAAAAATCCACTTGTATTCTGAAATATCTTTATGTTTACTCATTGGAATTTCGTACATATTTCATTCTATTTTTTCTTCTTCATCTCAATCGTATTGTATAAAAAATTTTAAAGAACTCCTGGTGTGGAAAAAAATGTTATTTTAGCGAATCAAATAGATTTAGTTTTCTATTTTTATTTATTTATTTTTTTTTCATAAACTTTCAATATTTCGAATTGATGAAAAAATTAGTTAAATCATTTTTATTCAATTTAAATTATTTTCACTCAATTATATTTATTGATTGTTGAGAAATATTTTTCTAATTTAAGTTAAGATAATTGAAAATATTTTTCTACCTGCATAGTGATTTTTTTATGTACTCTACGAAAGTTACTTCACACATTTTCTTCGAAAAATAATAAAACTCGCATTTATAGAATGCACTATTCTCATATATCTATAGATTTTTTCCTTAGTGCACTATTGTTTCTTTATCTGCCCATGCTGTGAGTTTTCAGTATCGATTTCATGACACGCAATAGTAGTCAATAAAAATCTTAAACTTTTTTTTTTACTTTGCAGTTTATACTAACTCAGGGATAACTGTAGGATGGAATAATATGATTTTATATTTCACTTTTTCTCTCTCTTTTTTCCCACGTCTTCGACCATTAACCTGAATTTTTATATCACCTTTAAGCATCGCAAAATTTATTCCACGCTGCACTTGGGCCGGCTCCAGTTTTCTTGGTTTTTTAGACACGAACAAAATTAAACTGGCGAGCCTCTGGTCGCCGGGTCAGCCGTGACGAACGCGACATGCTTTATTGGATGCAATGAAACTGCCACTGCTGATCGCACAGTTCAGCTTTTGCACTCGTCTAACACTCTCGTACGGCCTTAGCTTAATTAAATGAAATTCATCGGCCTATCGTGATACGAACGGCTTTTAAATACTTTTTCACATGAAATACATTATCTAAAAAAATACAAACAATATATTTAACTACTAAAATTCATGTTTAAATAATTAATATTAAAGTAATAACAAATTTCAATTAAATTTTCTATAAAAAACAATGACTAAACTGTCTCAAAATCTCGTTGAAATAGTTTGAATGTTTTTAGGCCATTTTTTTTTTATTTTTTGATCAATAGTGAACTTTTTATCGTCAGTCAATGTCCCAAACGACAGGGCAAATTTCGTCCATGAATCACTCGTTAGGATTAAAGGTGCTGAACTCGTTAATTATTATCGAAACAAAAAACTCATGACCCAATTTCCGCTAACGCTATTAAGATCAAAATAAAAATAAAAACTTTCTTTAACATTTTGTATTTTTAAAAAATAACTTATTACAAATTTTTCATGAAAATTTGTCTTGAAATAAAAATTTAGTCAATGAAATTAAAGCTTTTGATATATTGTCTGATATCTAAAATCCAGAATTTTACTCAACAAGACATGATAAACTTGATGCAACGAACAGTCTGTCACAATTTCACAAGTATCTTCGACTAAAGTTCCTTACCCAGAGTGCCTTTAAGGCATAATAGATATAGAGAAAAGCTTCCATCTTACAATTAAAACTTTGAAATTCTGTGTGTAATTAGGACCAATGAGAGTATCGTGACCATTTGCCCAAAACTTTTGACTACATGTACGCAGTTCACCACGTACACGACTAAGAGTGTACTTGATCCAACTATCAAGCTAACTTTCGGACTGTACACGCTTATAGTAGCATGACAGTGTATACTTGAACAATCTTAAGACCCAATTCAAGTCGTAAAATAGTGCCAAAAAACCCTGTTAATCTTGTATAATAGTACGTTCTCGTGCAATAACTTGAATGAAAACAGCCGTTTGTATGTAAACTACAACAATGTTTACGTCACTATATATCAAGAGCAATAGCTTTGAAGTATTCCTAGAACAGGAAAAACTAATAAAGACCAACAGCTGCTAAATTGCGGTTAGAAGTCGTATAATACTAGGGAAACCGTTTAATTATGGCAACTTGCCATGAGTAATTTGTTATTACCAACATTTCCAAACATCAAAAAGCATAATTTATTGATTCCTCGTGCTATTAAATAATTACTTATTGACTGTAATTATAGTTTATAGACGATCAAAACATGGGAGAAAATATTTTCAAGGGTAATTTATTAATTCTGATTGAAATTCATGACATATTGCGGTTATTTCGTGTATTATATTTAATTTTGAGATAAATTTATATATTCTCATATTGTTTTAGTAACGATAACTATCTCAGGGAGATGTGATAAAATTATTTATTTGGCGATAAACGATTTATAAGCAAACTTTCTGAATGTTTAAATAACTAATAAGGATAATGAAGTAATCATAGAGATGTAAGAGAATATATCGCGGTATTCTCGCTGGGTTTCATGTCAACGAAACATTGCGAAAACCCAAGGCAAGGTAGATAGCACCAGCGTGCTCTTGGTGAATTTGTGCAAAGGTCTCAGGTGAGTTGAGGCATGATATGGGACGACTGCACTTTATGCCTTGCACGCCGGGCACAACTCTGTTGTATAAAGGAAAGGATATTATAAATTAAAAAAAAAAAACGAGTGCAAAAGCCTCAGCATGTGGTTGAAAATGTTTTGGCCCATGTAGATGCGGTTGAAGTCTTTTGTGCGAGTCATTTTTCATTCGGTAAAAACTGTTACTTGGACAATGATACTGTATGATATACGAGTTTAAATAACAAAAAATCAAGTTGAAATTATTTTGGCTTTGAGTTTAAAATTAATTTTCTTTAATTTTTTCAATCGGTTATGACAGAAAAATTTTTTTTAGTACTGAATTTAAGAAAAAAATGTGGTTTTCTCGTCTATGTACTTTTTTGATCATTCTTTTGAATAGGTTGAACATAAAAAAAATATACATGTGAGTCGTTGAATACAAAATCCCTGGATTATGCGAATGTACGTTGCGTTAAATTTATGATGATGCCCATTCATTGCATTCCGTCCTGCGAGACATGAAGGAGACGGATATAAAAATAGAGAACAAGAGGGAAAAGAAGATGATCTCACTTGGATTTTACGTTGTGATATGAATGACGCAAGTGGAATTACCTCTTGTACACATGAGAAGTCCCGAAAACCCTCGTGTAAGCTGTATAAATACGTTTGTATTATGCGTATCCAACTTGGTAAATCAAATTAAAAACACACCCCACCTTTTTAGACCGCAAATTTCATTCATATAAAATTTGTTGGATGTATACAACGTCTCGTGCACGTCAATTAACCTCAACCCTCGTATAAAATTTTGCAAAAAGAAGAGTAGCAGTCGTTAAGGCACTAATGTCCGTCAAGGTGGAGCAGGTATATCTAGTCTCAAGTTACAACTTGGTATTTATGCTAATGTAATTGTACGCAGACTTTACGTCAAAGGCTACCGTAATACGCTTTGTAATTCGTAGAATTAATTACCTAATTTTACAGTTCAAATCAGACTTATTCTTAAAAAATTAAGAAACTTTTTAAAAAATTTTTTTCTAAATAATTTCAGACAATGCATAATTTTTATTATTATTATCATCAAGTTTTTGAATTAAATTCACGTTTTCTTGTGTCACCAGGCTGACTAATGCAGTTCAGAGCTTTCAATAAAGTATTCATGCAATTAATCACAGTATTTTTGTTTGAATAATAATCGACCGACCTCTGGCATCAGTTTAACACGGTTAGACAATTGTTATTTAGCCAATAAGACACCCGGTACAGGTGAGCGTCATTTCGGTAAAAGGCCTTAAAGGACGGAGAAATAATTAAAATAACTAAAAAAACGGTATAAATTTTTTTTTTACACCCTCCTGTGAAATAATTTCTAAAACATAAAATGGGAAATTTTGGCATTCCTTGATAAGTAAAACCTTGAGACCAATTAATTTCTATAAAAATTCAATGTAAAAACATTTTAATGAGAGAATAACTATTGATAAATAATCTATAAATTCTGAAAAAATTACTATGAGAATTTCTAAATTTTATAAAAATATTAAAAGCATGGTTTAACCAATTTTTTAGTGAATTTTATTCTGAAATATTGATGATTAATTAATAAAAACTAAAATTTATTATTTTTTTCACGTTTTAAAAAAGTATAAATTCAATAATCTATATTTAGATGACTAATTTATCCATAAGTTTTACGAATTTACCATATTGTTATCTTTGCGTGTATCTGTTTAAACGCCCGGTGATTTTTATTTTTCGTTCTATACGTGTCCCTTTCACTTATCACACGCTAATGAACCTGCGCCACAATGATTCATGAATCGCTCGCGACAGCATTCGGGCATGCAATCAAATTATCGTATGGTAAGGGTCGTTGGTCTCGCGGTCTACGACCCCAGAGTAACATTTTATTCCTGCCTTCCGCCAAGTGCGAACGTGAGATGCCGATCAGTGTCAGCACATCTCACGTTCCACGCGTCTGACCGCCGTTACGTCATGCTCCCCATCAGTGCTTATCAATGTAGACGCATATAAATATGCTTCCCAGATATCCCTACTCACTGCGCGTCTGCACCCCCCTTTTAATACTTGCATTGCCCCCGTCTATGCAACTGAGTCATATTTCGCGCGATAACCATCCTCCTCGAGGTTAAATCGCAATTATCGTCAAATTGCGGCTGTGACATCACGCGATATCTTTCAATAAGTGTAATTTATTTCCCTTCGAGTAATCAAACACATTCACAATTTTCTTTTCTTCATTGTTGTACGGTTTCCAATTTTTTTTATTGAAAATTTTATTCTAAATTGAATTAATCATTAAAACTCAAACTATCAAGGCCTTAATTAATCGTCAGTTGGATTAGTTGGATATCTTGGAATCATTCATAAATAAATCAATTTTGCAAGTGAAAAAAAAAAAAATAATTTCTGATACAGCGAGGTTGATGTATTAAAATTGATATTTGTTGATAAGAAATGGTCGATGAAAGCGCTGTGTATTCGTGGAAATATAAATAATAATGTCAGTATAATAAATATAAAATGATCAATCAGTTGAATGCACCTGATGAAGGTATATATATTAGATGCAGTATTTACACAGCGGTGATATAATCACTTGATCAAATATGTAATCATTTTCACTCTCTCTGCAACGCTAAATAAAATGTGTCATAATATAAATATGTACATTTTTTTATCTGTTGTAGTTCCCATAATTCTCGGTATAGTGTTAACAGTAGCACAAAAAATTTCCTTCTAAGCTCACTTATCAGCACCAAGACACGATCTGCGTGTGAATAAATTTATTTCACGCATTTTTCACCCTGTTTGAAAGCCGTCAAAAAGTTTAATTGATGACTGGCTATACGTATAATGCTTGCAGACAGATAAATATTGCTATTAAGTCAAAATATCGAGAAGTAAAGAAGGAAATTTTGGTGTATAGGGTGCGAGAAAATCGTGCGGTTGAATAGCATCCGTAAATCTCGCCCCTTTCTCGACATTGTCCGTTTTTTCTTCGTCTTTTATTCATGTCTGGGTTTAATCAATGGGATGAAGAAAGGGAAAAAGTAAAAGGAAAGAAAGTTGAGGAAAATCCTCTGCTTTTCTTTTTTTAAACTTTGAGAGTTTTTTTTTTTTTGTTGAATGGCTCGTTGCTGGCGTTTTAGACTGGGAAAACTATATATACGAAATACCTTGGGATATCTTCTCGTGGTTTTCCATTCAGACCCGATTCACCACTCTAAATTATTGCCGACAAATGTGTAGGCTGATGGGCAATTAATTGAAATAAAAAAAAAGTTTGTTTGTAATTTTGAATTGAGACGAGTGTGATGAATGAACTTACAATTTGTGAGTAATTTGATCCGGCGGATTGGAATAGACACTGAACAAATTTAGAAATTGACTGAATAAATTTGTGAGCACAGACACAGGTCGATGAAGCGACTGATATTTGGTTGAGTCAGGTGTAGACACATCTCAGACGCGCGCCAAAGCAACACTGGCCCAGTTTCATCGTATTACTCGGCTATTATATATTCCCAACTGGTGTGCTGGCGTTTATACACTTTGTCGACGAGTAGTAGCCGGTGTGTCGTGTTGGTGGGTCTGGAGTCCTGCACGCACTTGACGCCACCGCGCGCTCTGTGTCGTGCGAGAGCTTTCACGCACACACCTCTGTAGTCCGGAATCCAAAAACGACGAGCAAACGCAAAATAGAGATGAGACACACACGCGGCGGCCGCCGTGGCTACCATTTATATATGATAGGCGCAGCCGAGAGGGGAACTGACTAATATCTGAATGGTAGAGAACCTGACGTCAGACCACCGAGATTCTCGACGTCATCTTATTCCACCTCTCCATTCCATGCCTCTTTTGCCATCTCACTCAAATTTTTATCCGATAAAACTATTATTATTTATTTACTTCTTGATCCCTAAAAAAAAATACTTGTTTATTTTGACTGTTAAATTTATCAGGCGAAAAAATAATTTAATATTAATTATAGAACGAACTTCGTACCGCCTAACAATCGATGAATGTCGTGTTACGTTGACGTAAATTTTATTTAGGATTTTTTTAACATAACAAAACAAATATCATGGATTTATAGAATTTAATAGTTTATCACAATTGTGTGTCAGCAAGACATTATAGTTTGATGACTACGTTAAATAACTATTAGAATATCGAAAAAAAAAATAATATTTTGGTGGATTTTGATGTTTTGAAGTGCATTCGAATCTGATGATATAACTATAAGGGGGTTGCAAATTATTAGGGGTGTTTTTTGGACTCTAAATTTTGCCAACGATATCCATAACTAATCTCGCGAATGAAAACATTGAAAAAAAATGTTTTTTTAGGTTTTGAATGATAAATAAATTATGATTTAGAGTATTACAGGGTCAAACCAATAATATTTATTATAAAATACTATATACCATTTTTCAATTAAGTTTGTTAATTAAAAATATAATTTTCTTATATTTTTTATTTTAAGATATTCAATTATAAAACCAAATGATTTAAATCTTGTCGGATATTTGATCGAAAAAATTAAATCCCAAGAAATTGGTAGGATTTATAGAGTGTACCGTTCATTCCGGCTGCCAATACTATATTGATCGTGTCTAAATAGTCATCGTTGTCCTTATAAACGTAGTTACATATTGACTGTGGATAATTCACCAGTGTGAATAAACCTACCAGCAAATTACCCTGTTTGTTGTGCTTATAGCCACTTAAGGTCTTCTATAACCAATTCGCATAGAGCAAACTCTAGGATTTTGAAACAAATATAGTACAGTTCATGTGTAGTCTAGAATGCTGGTTGTTGAATTTCCATCCACTCCTGGTCTGAATAACTCTGGGGGTGTTCACGTCGGTTTAAAGCGGACATTAACACACGAGGGCCAAGGTCTCAAGTCGCAACCGGAGTAGGCAAAGATGTCGTTCGTGTAGCGGATGTCCCTGATTTTTTTACTTACACACCAATGTCGCACGAGCTAGTCTCAATCATATATCCAACAGTCTTAAACAGTTTGACGGAAGGTTTAGGAAGCACAAGTCTAAATCACTACTCTAAATTTTCTAGAGCATTTCCAAAATTACGCGGTTAAAAAATTCTTTACCTTTATTTTTCACTCAGCAGTCACGTTTCCAAGGCATTAAAACTCGTAAATCATGAAAATACAGCATAAAAAACATTCAGATTGAATTTTTGTTGATAAAATTACTTCAGAATAATAAATGAATGGCAATCACTGGAAATTTGATAATACAAATCAGATCGTGAGCTCAATTTGGGCTTTTAATAATTCATGTCACGTCAATTTATTAGCCACCAGTGATACTGTGAGCATAATAACTCGCATGATCATGGTCGTCAGTGGTTAAAAAAAAATTTTTTTTTTGCTCAAAGGTTCAGCGTGTAATGTCAGTCACAATCGGCCAAGAGATTCAAGCGAATGTATATATACAATTCGATTGGTCTCGGTTTAATATATTTGATTGGATTGTTTTTTTTTTTCTTTTCCATCGATGATGATGGCCGAGCCTTGGAATTATATCTTGGAGGCAAATATTTGCATGAGTCATGTGACGAATAATGTACACGCCCAGGATTTTTTTCAGACTGTTATTTTTCCAGGCAAGAAGTATATATAGTTAATTGTGTAAGTGCGTGTATTGAATAATGTAAATAAACTCTTGTGCACACGGTGTGTTACGTGCAAGAGAAAAAGAACGATCGATATATGTCGGATATCTTATATTCTAAAACCGGAACGTACGTATTATGTGGATGTGAACCACCTACGGCGTCACACACGGATCAGCTCGTGAAAATAACAGATGAAATCATGGCTGTCATGAGCTCGAGCTGCACTTTTGGCGCGTGGGCGACCTTTGGAGCTCGTGACCAACCAGTAAACTCGAATTTCCATTGACGCACGTTTTACCAGGGTGATTTTATGCCGTGATCTCATTGCCAGAAAATCACAGACGTAAATACAGGAGCACAGCAGTTTTTTCGTTTTTTTATTGACGACTAGAAATCACTGTGTCTCTCTCGTGATGTGGAATGTATGTTTTTGTATGTTTTCAATCTGTTACTAGACACTCTGTGACATCATGCGGAAGGCCTTATAAATTGGCTGCTGATGCAATCGATGACGGTGACAAGTCTATAAAATTCTTTTGATTGCTCTTTGCTCATGCTTTTATTTGGTATTATTTGTTATTGTATTTTTTTCGCGATGAGACACACTGAATTAATCTTTTTTTTTGGCGTTGAGAATTTTTTGTTTTCGATATACTTCCTCGTTGTAGGCATCAAAAAATGCAAGTCTCTTATCGCTCATCTCTCTCTCTCTGGATATACTGATGAATGAGATTCCTCAATGCTGAGTCAGATAGTTGTGCGCTCCCGAGAATTTACGTGCTACAAAATGCGCGGGCAGGCTCTTATGGAGGTTGTGAAAGAAAAGGGAATGCGAACAGACGCCGATTCAACGGCATTTTTATATTTTATATTTTTTTCTTTTTGTGCATTTACTAAAATTTATGTGAGACGTAGATTTTCATGCAGTTAGTGGCGAAAAATTGCGCTCATTAGTTCAATTTGTAGATTTCAATTTTGATAGGATTAATTTTTCGTTAACCAATTGGCAGGGATTTTAATTCAACGAATTTGCATTTATTATTTCATGGAAAATATCTGTTTTTATTCCTTTACTTTATTTCACAATTGAAAAACATTCATTTCGTTTCACGATGGTAAAAGTCGCTTTTTCAGGTTCAAGTATTGGAATTATTCCAAAGTTATACGAGGGGACATTTTAAATCTAGAGATCGGTTGCAAAAAAATTGGATTGATTTGCTTTGAAAATTCAAAAGTAACTTGACAATTACAACGTAAAATATTAATTGAATGTAGAAATAAACGAAATAATTTGAATTTGTTGTAAGAAAAAATTTTTTAATCTATGATAAAATATATATTTTTGTGTCTACATTTTGCCGTAATATATTTCGTAACACGGACACGCATCGTACTTTATATAAATGGGGTAAGGTCGGAGACGTGGTCAGGATATATACTGAGAATACGCTGACGGCCTGTGTGGGGTTATAAATTTTATCAAGAGAGAATATAATATATATTGCCGCGCGTCCGCAAACACTCTCGTTATTCATGTTCCTGTCGGTTCCACTATGAGTACATCGCCTTTTCGTATATCATAAACACTAGCATCTTTTATTACTCTTGTATTAAAAATAAAAATCAGCCCGTCGATTTATGCGATGAACAACACAACACGCCTGCACATCACGAAATAAAAATAATTTTGCACACAGTTGATTTACTGATGAATGACAGCCGACAAAGGCGATTAAGAGGAAAAAAGTCGTCAGAGATACAGATAATAAGCAAAGAGTTTTATCTTCATTAAGAAGGGCCAAATTAAAAATTACCGGATCTCATAAAATCTGAATTTTAGGGCTTCATTAAATAGTCGTGATTAATTTAACAATCGCGAGTTCAAATAGCTGCAGAGAAACTGTTTGATATGATGATCGTTGAAGAAAAAAAGTTCGAGCACTGTGATGATGATTTTATGATCTCAGAAAAAAATTATTCGGTAAAAAATTCAATTCCCCAACAAATTAATTAAATAAATATATAATATTTCTAATAAAATATCTAATAGATATATAAAATTCGTTTTGGAACGTTTAATTGAAGAAAAAAAATTTTTTCATTAAATTTTCAAAATGGTTATAAATCGCTTGGATATTTTATAATTTTCGTGATTTTTTTAGTTTTTCGACGTGAACTCGGTAACTAAGCGAGATAACGAAAAATATTATTCGACTTAAATGATAGAGAATTAAATTTCCTACTAAAAATATAGAGCAATTATTTTTGATATTTTGTTCCATTTTCGAGATATTTTGAAAAATAAAAATTTCAAAAAAACGGTAATATCTTGAAAATTAACGAAATTAACAAAAATTTATATTCCACATTTTTTGTAGGAAATTAATTCCCCAATCATTTTACTTTAGTAATATTTTTTGTTATTTCAATTATTTACCGAGTTATCGCGAAAAAATTCAAAAAATTCACAAAACGACAAGATTTCTAAGGGGCACCCCTTCACAAATAAACAAAAATTCTTTTTTTTTCTCATCCCGCTGAAACGCTCTGAGATTTATTTAAAAAACCTTAATATACTATACTAACGTATTATTACATATTATTTGAATAACACCTAGATAATATTCGATAAATTGCACTTTCACTCGTTTTCGGCATTATATAGTGACGTGAAATATCAACTTGAATATTTTATTACTTTTTCACATTTATTTGTCCACGAAAAAATCTAAAAAAATCGTTAATACATTAATTCGCTCGTCTCCAACAAACCTTTAGACACGTTAAAAATTCTCTCAAAGTTCAAGGTTTCAAATACAAGTTAGCAAATGTAAACAAAGACATTTTAACCTTCATCTCATGAGTATGGATTAGTATTTGAAGTCGGAAACAGGAGAGTAGGTCAAAAGGACATAATACACCTATATGTATTAATAAAATGCTATAAAAGATAATTATAAAAATCGGTTTAGATATCCTGAGATATTGAATTATGAAACGAGGTCATATGTGAGTCGGTAATCGGTCAGTAGATCCAAGGTTGAGGTCAATCCATGCAAGCTGCGAGTAAAGGAACTTGAGACTCGTGCCAAATTTCATGATGACTATATATCCATGAGTCTACACGAAATTCCTTTCTCCCATCAACGTGATGGTTCTTTGGCCGCCGCGCGTTGAGCACTCAGAAATTTTTTTTTTAGTCGTAAAGACAGAATGAAGAAGAGACCGCGGCGTGAATGGCTTTTAAAAATTGCCTCGTCCATATCTCGTGAATTACGAAATAGACGTGTGTGTGTAGTATACAAACCGTGTGGTTTCTCCCGTTACATCATGTACAGATTGAGATATAATATTTGTATATACGTTTATAGACACGGAAAATAATTTACCAATTGACCTATGACTGTGGAAAATTTTTAATAGAACAGAATGTATTCATAAATCGATAATAAATTTTTTTTAGAACTTTAAACATAGTTACGTGACTGTATTTACTGGATGGAAATTAATAAATGTCACTGGGTTCACCTGAAAATGTTAAAAGTACAGTCGAAATGTCAATCAAGTGTCCAAGAACTTTTTTTTTCTAGTTTAAAAATTGAGAACACCCATTAATGGACGAATAACTAGGAAATAAGTGACGAAAAAAAATAATTTAGTGAAAAAAAGTCGTTGTTAAACTTGAAAATTTCGTCTTAAGCATGTTTAAAAAATTCTAATTGAATGTTTTCTAAGATATAATGTGGAGATTGAGAGCTAGAGGGACAGTTAAAAATTATTTTAGAAATCGTACCGGATTTTTATGAACTTCTAGCACTAAAAAAAATTAAATTACCTATAAATTTTCTTAACTTCAGTCACTAACCATCACAATTGTTGATAAATAAAATTAATTCGTTTGTAAATCTCAAAAATCTATCGGAAAAAATTAAAATCCATGTAGAAAATTTTTTTATAACAATCTATAAACTATTTCTACAGCTCTCATAGCTATTTATTTATATTTTTATATGATTATTGGAATAATTTTAAGTATCTAAATAATTGAAAACCAATGGATTAATTGATTTTTTTTTTATATTGATTTCGACAGGAGATACTCATGACTTTTTTGGATGAATAAATTTTTTTTTCCTTTCTAATTGAGAAATAAATATTGTTTAAAAATTTTTCAAGGATTGAATTGTTTGTGATACAGGTTATAGAGGGGTTATTATGAGTTAACAAAACTATAACGCGAATAATTGAACATCAGCATCAGGGAGTCTCGTAATCAATTGTTTTTTATAGAGACAATTTACGCATGAAGCGGAAGTGGAGGGTGAAAATTATTTGAGGGCGAATCAGACGTCCGCTGATTTTCAATTACTTGAATTGCTATGGTGAATTTATTTTTTTTTTCTTCATGAGCACTCAGAAATGCTTAGAAAAGTTTTCTTGAAATATGGGCAAAGAGAGTATATACAACTCGGAAAAAATTACATCACTAGAAAAGTATAAGGAAATATGAAGGTATATATTTTCTTGTCTGTGATTTTACTCGGCGCTTGGTTGGAAAACGTAAAACTCGGGTGTTTTATATTATAGGCGTGATTGAGGACCAGCTTTGGTTGTTCTCTCGGCAAAATCAAATCATTTTCTCTGCAGTATTTTGCATAAGAATTTTTGGGAAATATTTTTTTCGACATATTACGAGAATTGAAGCACGTAAAATTCTCTGCCACACAATTTCCGCGCACATAAACTCGTGATTATTAAGTGTGCGCACGAGAGAAATCTTGGAAAGTTTATTACTTGCTGGTATTTTTGGTGTGGTGAAGTCTCCACTTATATACTCTGATGTGCATGTTCACACTCGTGCAATATTGCTTGAGGACGTGTCTCTCTATGTGTTTGCCCTCTCGTGCAATATCTTGTGCGAGTAAATAGAAATGAATTGTTGCCTTGTTTCATCATGTTTATTTTCGTTCCTAAGATCATATTTTACTTAATTGATCAACAGTCTCAAATCATCAACACTGATTTACATCCATATTGCGAAAACTTTCCAATTTAAATTCTCAATGTTTTTTTATAATAATTATATTTTTTTTTAGATAGTGTCACTAGAGTGTGTTTCAAATAAACTTTAGGATGTTTAGTCAACTTAGAAAAAGTTTTTTTTTTTGTAAATTTTTGTACAGGTAATCCTTTGTAAATCTCGACGTTTTCGTGATTTTTTTAGTTTTTTGCTAATAACTCGAGAAATAAGAAAAATAACAAAAAAAGTTATGAGACTTAAATTATTGGGGATGAAATTTCTTACAAAAAACGTCAAATAAAGTTTTTAATATCTTCCTTAGTTTTTGAGATATTATCAGTTTTTTAAAATTCATATTTTTCAAAATATCTCGAAAAAAAAGCAAAATTTCAAAAAAATTTATTTTATATTTTTTGTAGAAAACTCAACGCCTAATCATTTCACTTCAATGACATTTTCCGTTATGTCGCATAGTTTCCGAGTTATTCGTGAAAAACCAAAAAAATAACAAAAACTGCACGATTTCCAAGGGATATATGTCTTCAAAAATTTTTCAGAAAAAATTTTTTTTTTTTTATCGCGAAGTGTCCGAAAACTCTTTATTAATATTTATTAAACTCAAACACAGGAAATATAAAAATTTTGACGATAATTTGTCGTTGATTATCACAAACAATTTTTTTTTTTATTTTGAATGCGAAAAGGACGGGCATTAAACAGTCTCGATACTTAGTTTTTAATAAATCTGCTACTTTGACTTAGATATCTTATTAGACCTACGGTGGATGGTAATGTACCTAATGGTAAACACCGTTAAAAACCCGCGAGAAAGCGCAATACAAAGATGACGCGACCGTAAATGAAAGAAAATTTCTCTCAATGGTAATTACTCAAACTCCTTGGTGCTATTATAAATAGCAAATTGTAAAATAATATGCAATGACGACTCATCTATTAATAAATCAACACCACGAGCTGCATTGAAAATTGTACAAACTTCATAAAAATATTTTCCACTATACACGCGTAACCTCAATTTTTTACTCTACATTATTATTATAAACATCAAGGTAATATTTTTACTGTAAATATATATTCATTGTATTTTCTTCTCTAAACGCAAACTTATTTGTGTGTCCTTTCTGCTAAAAATAAAAATACTCGTATAAACGTAAATTTAGCCTGTCGATTTTTGCACCGGGTTCAGTGTAATAATTTTGAGGGGTGTGTTCCCGCTGATAGTCCATCGTAAAAATCATGTTAGATGCTATAAACACTGCAATAAAGGCCTTCGAAATATTATTTGGCGTAACAGCAGCGCCGAGTATTAAATTGCGGTTGCACACATCAGAGATCCATCAGCGCACACTGGTCGTTATACGATGCGAATACTGTTGTGCTCTTGGATCAATAACATTTGCATGTCACGCCACATAGAAATTATCATATTTCATATCTTTGAATTAAAAAAATTCAAGTTTACTTATGAAATAAATCACTCCTATTATTTGAAAATTTTTAAATTTAATTCTAAATTTAATAAAATAATTCAAAATAATCAAGAATTTTCTTAACCGACAAATCTATTGATATTTATTTAAAAAATCTGGAAAATTAAAAATATATCTTGGATATACCTACCTAATTTTTTTTTATCAAGGTTAATGATTGCGCCTATCTGAGAATGATATTGTAATTGTTTTTTATTGAATCGATTGTAAAAAAGTCAAGGTACTTACAAATAACAATCATTTCACTTTAATTCAGCTGTTTATAAATTTTTTTTAAACCGAATAAATCATTAAAATTTTGTATTTACTAATAATTCAGCTATAAATGATAATTTTGAGTTTTAAAAAAATCAACAATGCATCGAACTTTTTCGAGATCAATTGGTAGTCGGAGTATTAGATATACCTTAGCATCGGTCTAGGCTTTTTTAGGTAGATTAGTTACATAATAGGTATTTTAACCGTGTAAAACAAAGGATAAAGATTATTATTTTTGTCAGATATGACTAAAACAATTTTGAATACCTTTTTCTCACGTTTATTCTCTTTTTTCGTAACCTCTATACTCTTTTTCTCCTGATGGTCTCAAGTACTTTTGGCCTTAAAACACACTCATTCCTGAATTTTGCTCTGTAAATGACGTAAAATCGCGAAAATAATTTGAATTCACAGATATATCATTGATTTCAGTGTCAATATTTCTTAACTTTTTGATGTTATCACTGAACTAAATGGTTTTTTTCTAGATGAAAGAAAGACAATAACAAAAAAATAATCACTGTTAATTTGCACTCATAGACATTCAAATTGAATGCGTACAGTAGGCACACATTGAATGCACGTTAGCACGGTAGAGGAGCGAGCGTTTGCGCGCAACAGTTCGAAAAGCAATGCCGAGTGCTCGTTGCGTCGTTCCTGACTCGATCACAAGTGGAGGTATATATTCAGACAGTATCTTACTTCTTGTTTCCGCTCGGACTTTCCTCGTTTATTTCCTCTCGCTCGAGCTCGTACATGAGAGCATACTCTCAGCGCTCCAGATCGTCTTTGCTCCCTTCTCTCCCTACTGACCGCCTCTTTTCATGTCCCTATACACCATCAGGTTGCTTCTTTCATATGATGTACGCTCGTCATCATCTTGCGGCCATCGGTACACATCACAGCCTTGCGTGCTTCTGCGGAAGTTTCAATTAAACTCACACATTTGCCTAATTTCAATATCAAATAGGAAATTTATTTTTTTTTTCCAACCATCACGCATCACTTATAATACCTCGATTGTTTTCGATGAATTTCACCCAGTTATTATACGCCCGGTGATGATAAAAAGTTGATTCATTTCCCTATAACAGTGTGGAGCTTTCATGATGAAGAAAATGCTCATGTGATGCTTAATCATCAAAGACGTGCAAATAATTCGAGATAAAAATCACACAAACTCATGGATAATGTTTTAGTATTTATAATTATGTCATTCAATGGGGGTCTTTTGTTATCATAGTTTCGTTTTAGATCATTAAAAATACCTAGTTAACTTTTTTATCAGTTTTAATATCACAAGAGCACATAAGATTGTTTTTTGTTTCGTTATTGTTTCAATAACTCGGTAAATAAACAAGATAATGAAAAATATTATTCAAGATAAATTATAGAAAATTAAATTTCCTACAAAAAATGTAGAATAAATTTTTTTGATATTTTTTTTTGTTTTTGAGATATTTTGAAAAATAAAAATTTTAAAAAACTGATAATACGTTAGAAAATTGAGAGAAATACAAAAAATTTTATTCTATGTTTTTTATAGGAAATTTAATCTTCAATAATTTTAGTTTAATGATATTTTTTATTATCCTGAATATTTACCAAGTTATTTTCAAAAAACGAAAAAAAAAAAAAAAAAAATTCATGTAGAATAGATATAATTATATAATAACAAATCCACGTGGGTTACAAGTCCATTGTCAAGAAGTTGAGGCACGCAATGTGCTCGCATATTCACTGATGACAATCAAAAACTCGTTTAATGTTTTGACCTACATGAAAAGACATGGAATTAATCCCTCCTAGACAAAATAGTGTTCCTGTTATTAGATCTCGATCTCGAGATAGCCAAAGCATTGCGTGTGGTTGATCTTGCCTGATTGTTCTGCGACCAATAAAGCTAGGATGTAATCGTTAGCTAATTGAGCGTGCATTGAATGCTTGATTTAGCCGCAAACCAACTATGGCGATGGATTTATACGGAAAGTCATATCTACCTGTTGCGATTGAGTGATTAAGATATAGCCTGAAGTAATGCTTATTTATAGCACTGATTACACCAAAGTCCAGTGGACAATTATTAACGATTTATTTTCGCACTGATTTCACAGCTATTTCTATTCTGCATATTTAATCGCCCTCAAATCCAAGTGCAATCGAATGCTCGTGTTATAGAGAGCCGTTAGGTGGAGAGATTTGTCAGGAAGTGAATTTGTCATCATTCACTCTATGTTTGTTAGTTAAAAAAATTCACACTGCGAAGTAAAATGCAGAGAACATTTTGTCAATGAGTGATCACCACCTCCAATTCCGTCTTTTCCATCAATCTTTCTGAAGAATAGGCCTGCCAGACCAGGGTAATGTACACTTGGAATTGTTATCCAAGTGCTTTGAACGTTTGAAAACAACTTTTCAGGAGATGAATGATTCTTGAAGTCTAGTCTTCGACACGACACGCTATATATATTCCGTGTGAAATATAAAGCTTTACAATCTTTTCTTTTTTCGTTTTTTTTTTTTTTCGTGCAAATATCGGAGTCTTTGTAACTTTTTAAAGTTGTATTTTATAAATTTATTGTTTGTAAATTGAAGAAAATTTTTTTTTATTAAGTAATTGTTAAAATTGCTTTAGAGAAGATTTTAAGGATTTTTTATCTAATAAAATTGATATTCCTGAATACTTTTGCACGACCTCTATGCAAAGCATAGTGTATTCGATGAATTTTGATTCAAACATATTGTGTTTTATGGTTTTACTATGTATTATGTGTTTAATATCGATCTTTCCTTGAAAATTCATGTTTATATTTCACAAATTACTTATTTAAAAAAATCTTTAGAGAGAAAAATTATTCATTTGATGGATGCTTTAGGTAGACTTTCATGTATGTAATGAGACCGCGCGCTGCAGGGAGGGTTCCAATGTAATCCTAAATTAGAAATGAGTTTGAATCGTTGTCGACAAGCAGCTCAATATAATTCCACCGTGGTTGTAAGACCTCTACGCGGCATTTGTAAGCGGATTTTCATGCTCACGGCATTGCATCTGCTTAAATATGATAATCGTCTTGCTTTTACCTTCATTCAATTAGTCAGCATTAACCGTCCAAATATTGGAATCAGCTCTGAACAATACCCAGGAAGTATACAGCAATATAAACGGGTATTTCAATTTTTTTCTTCTTCTATATTTTTATGTTTAAGATACGAGAGTACATAAATGACCGGAAAATCAGGTTTAACACTTGGAACACACGAGCGATGAGACAAAATCTATATGTACCTATGTAGCACACTATAGGATTTATGACTTGTGTTTTATGGATGCGTGTAGCATATGATGGAGCCTCTGCTCGTACTTTGTAACAACTTGAATTCGTTCAGCAATTTCGCGTGATCTCAACACTTTCACGTATTTTATTCACGTGAGAAACAATGCATCAAAAATATTGACTCATTGTTTCTATACACTGACATCAATAAATCGAGATCTTTCAATCGCATTAATTATTACCCATATGTGCCATATGCAATCTAACACTTTGTACGGATATATATATGACAAGATTGTCATTCACTCCATGGCGGATGAATAATAATTTAGTGCAGGGTTGATTGGACATTGTCCTGCATCTGATAATTGAATTTGTCAGGATTAATCACAGTTCGCCCACCGACTATATGCCAGAGTGTCTGCTGCTGGATAGGCCATGAGAATTGCACGTCGTGACATTGATAGCTTTGCAGGCGACAAGTTTATCTCCTGTTGATCTCGATTTATACAGAGTAATTGGCAGGGTTTTTTTTTTCAAAACACTTTCAAAACCGCCAGGAAATGGTTTCGTCTATATTGGGTTATTATCTAGCCGTCGCTAAGGCGCGCCATCAAGTCATGGCTGTGGTTATGCTCGTGTGGCCTCGAAGAGATATACGACCTGGTGTTCACCATTATGACACATTTTATATGCGACGTCGTCGGATAAGACTTGCCACCTCGCTGCGGGCAGACGATTTTTTTTCTCTCTTGTTGAATATGACTGAAAAATTAACCACTGATTGGCGGTTGTCTTTGCCGCCGACCGGCGTGGAGAGAGTGTCAATTATCGCTTCGCTGTCATGTCCCAATTTTTTATCGACCACGGCTTATAAAGTCGTGCAGATAGAACGCAGTATTAGGGCTGGTATATATCGACTCTCATGAATTTTTATTTATAGTTATATGGAGAAACGAAATTATTAGAGTTTTTTCATCGTGTATTTAAATAATTCCGATTTATACAATTTTTTGTTTGTGGCAATTTTTAAGGTAGTAAAATTTTATATATATATATATATTTTAATATAAAAAGAGCATACTCCAACTAATTTTTTTTTTCATTTAATAATCAAAGTTTTTTATATTTTTTTTCATCGAAAACATCAGAGTTTTATCAAAAAAGGTTGTTAAAATAATCCTGGTATAGAGTTACTTATATTACTCAACTCTAGAATAAAAAAAGGTTTAGGACTTTAATTTAGAAGGAAAAAAAAATTTTCTACAGCTTTTAAAGTCAATGGCTAATGAGATATACAATTAAACACGTTTTTCAGCGTAATGGAGGAAGCTTAAGGGTGAGAGATACTCGAGTTACCGTCCGAGAATTGGTCTTAAATTTCACAGAATGGCCTCAAGCCTTCTTCCAAGATATACAGAAACGTTGATTTTACAAATTCCCTCAGGAACTTAATCAATCATCGCATAATAATTGATTATCTAAAATAATAATCCACATAAATTTTAGATAAATTACAAAAATCCAGTACAAAAAAATTTTTTCATCATCTTTTAACTCTTATAACATTCTACTATCTCACTTAATTATCGAGTTATTGGCAAAAAAATATTATTTCTCATAAAATTCTATTATAAAAGTATAAAAATACTGATATCAAATTTTTTTACTAGATCCCTTTAGCTTTTAAAAAATTTATTTGCATCATTAACACATACAAAACACTTAGTTTAAGGTTTAAATTAATTGAGTATAGTACTGTGAGATTATACATGAGGCTTAGGCCTATCAGCAAGTACTGATGAAGCTTGCACCTTACCGCAGCTTTGTCATAGGTACTAGCTAAAGATCTAGTTTGGTGATAATGACCATCAGGTAACTGATGAATTACTGGGATAAGACAGATGAGTGTCAGGAAGCTTGCGCGATGGGAATACAGAGTGTAAGCACACTTGCACGACAAGGTGGTCGATAAATATTGAGCATCTCTCTCCGCAGACACTCTAGATTAAAGGATTATGGGGCGGATGATGTTGAGGAATATATTTTTAGCTGTACAGGTCTTTGATGTAGTTGTCTTGCTACAACATACACATTTGTCTCTTGTATGGCTTGGCGCCATCGTAATATTCATAGCCCTGCTATTACACGCCTCCTCAGAAATGAAACCTGAGAAAGACTGTGGAAGATGCACCTACGCACTTGACGTTTTCTTTGGAATTATATGGCTCCTAAAAGCATCATTCAACCGGATAATTGAGTCTATAGTCTTATCGAACCTCGCTGGAAAAATCATCATCACCAAACATTCTCTTATTTCTATATAAATTTTATCTCTTTATCCAAAAGCTATTTCATGAGAGTTTTAAGAAACATAAAAAAAAAGTATATACTGTGTCACCCAACGTGGAGATGACGCTTATATGGAAATTTATTCATTCTTTTTTTTAGAACGTAAATCTTTTCAATCCGATTTCACTAAAAAAAGTCTTGATATGACGCGGAAGATTTACATTATTCCCTGGAATTATATCGCTTTATTGATGCCACAAGGGCGTGTAATGTAATAAAAAAATATTATCATTAAAATATTGAAGAAAATTGTTTCAATTGGGAAAAAAAATTTTTTTTTTATATTTTACTTTGTTTTTGAGATATTCTTAAAAAATAAGGATTTTCAAAATTCCAGGTAATATCTCAAAGATCAAAAGAGTTACAAACAAAATTTTTTCTTTCAATTGTAACTGAACGTCGTAAAACTCACCCTAAAATGACACTTACCCCCTTTTAAGATTTGGAATGTAATTTATGTGTTTGTTTTTTCTAAAAAAAAATTACCCGCCATTTTAAATGAAAAATCCATCCTTGATTACGAACAATAAGAAAAGTTAGACATTCGACATGCTACTCCAGTTAATTACCAAAGTTTTCTCATTAATTAATTCACAAAGAGAGAGAGAGTTTACCTGAGGTGATGAAAACAACAATCAGCTAAGCGTTGTAGATTTTGTGTATCTGCTGGCGAGGAAATTTAATTGAAAACTAGTTTCAAATTTGTGTAAAAAACATTATCAACGCGTGCGTGTCATTGTCGCATGGCTAAAAAAGTTGAAAAATATATAATTGTAAACACACAGACACCTGAGTTTATGCTTGTTGCACAATAACGCTTCAAACGAGGTGGCTAATGAGCTCCCTCGCTGTTTGACAAGCAAAATGCATCAAACTATCGCTCGACCATCGTCGAGACATAACACCTTGTCGCACGTATATTGCTTCCCGGTAATGGTTGCATGCTCGCCATCAAAGTCCACGTGTGTTTAGAGTTTGCGGCCACACGTTGTTCCACAAATCGTTTCTCTGTCACTTTGCGGCCATCTCCGGCGTCATTACCTGCAGCATGTCAGCCATCTCGTCCCCCGGGGCAAAAATAACTACTTCTGGGAGGTGTGTTATTGCAACAAACTCGTCCATTGTCATGATTCGTTGCTCATCCATTCCCAAACGATGTTTTCAATTTTATTTCACAATTTCTCCTTCTTCCTTTTTATTTAGTTATTTATTTTTCTTATGATGAGATCTAGAGTGTGCAACTGTTCCACAGGGTGCTGCAGACAGTACTTCATCTAACCAAGCAGTTGCACATCCGGTAGAACTTTTTCGCGCACACATACGACAAGATCTAACGTCTTAGAAACAGTCCTATTAGATTATCCAGATAATTCTCAGATAATGATGAAATATAATTTTTTTTTTCTTCGTTTCAGGTATCTGCCGCTCGTTATCCAGCCGTAGTAAAACTTGGTCATGCCCACGGTGGGGTTGGCAAGGCTCGAGCTGAAAATAACCAAGAGTTCCTGGATCTTGCATCTCTGGCAGCTCTAACGACCGCCTACTGCACATCAGAGCCCTACATCGATACTAAGTATGACGTTCACGTGCAGAAGATTGGCAACAATTACAAAGCATTCATGTAAGTCCATCCCGGGGGAACTTTCGACTCATAAAACATATTGTATAAACTCTCTTACATATTTTTAACATCAAATTAACCCACGAAAAAAAGCAATTATTTCATAAAATTACTTCGTAACTTATTAATATCTAATTTTAATCAGTGCTTTTGGGTATAGATCACTTTTGAAGCCATAAAAATTGACGTTTTATATCCAGGCGGAAGAGTATCAGTGGAAACTGGAAGTCCAACACAGGTTCAGCGATGCTGGAGCAGCTGGCAGTCACTGAGAGACATCGATCCTGGGTTGATCACGTTGCGCAATTGTTTGGTGGACTGGATATCTGTGCCATTGAGCTTCTAGTCGGCAAGGATGGAAAAGAATATATTATTGAGGTAAATGACAGCGCTCTGTCGCTCATGGGAGACTCGCAGGAGGAGGATAGACGTCACATTGCTGACCTGGTCACTGCCAAGATGCAGGTAAGCTCTTTTGCATCTGGTTTTCGCATGGATAACTCTGGAATATGTGTGTGTGTGTGTGTCAGGTCTGCTGCAGACCGCACAGCGTTTTGACCAAGACAGCATCACGCGGCTCAATGTCTGGCGCTAGTCAGACAGCCAGCCCCAGCGAGGAGCGCAGCGGACCCCCACCTGGACCGGCGCCAGTGTTGGGCTCTCATGGCTCCATGAGTTCCATGACGAGTATGGGCAGCTTGGGCTCTGTGAGCTCGACGACTGCACACGCTGATGCTGCTGCCACCGACAGCCATCATCAATTGCAACGTCGAGACTCTCAAGGTAAGTGATGCTGATAATGGCTCATGAAAGTTCGTGAGGTATGGCTGGAACTTTGACCTTTAGCCTTTTGCTGTGAGCCATTCAATGCATGAAAATCATTGCCTTTTCGAGGGATAACTGTCTGTGCAGTCACTCGCATCACCATTGTCATGAAGGCTTGCACTGCTGATGAACATCCTCGTAAATATTTTGACAGCTACACGCTTTATAATTTTATGAAAAAATATTCAGTGTCAAAATTATTTTGGAAAAGGTGATCTAGCCTGGAGATTTACTTAAGCAACAGGAATTAATTGAGTTGTTTTATTTTTTAGTGATTTTTTTTTTCCCCCGTGATTTTAACTAATTCCGAATTTTTCGTAATTTTTTTTTTGTTTTTTCACCAATAATTCGGCAACTATACGAAATAATGAAAAATGCTATAGGAGTTAAATAATTAAAACTACTTACCATGAAGCAAAATAATTCCACGTATACCGTGAATCATACACGCTGCAACTGACATCGTGCCGCGAGCGAAATTCACAAATAAGGGGGATGAGATTCGAGTATAAGAAAATATATTTCAACAAGGACCAATCAATCATTGACGGTGAAATTGAGGTGAACTAGGTGGTCGATAGCACACAGTAATAGCTTTTAGAACTATCAACTAGGAAGAGGGTAGTAGCTGTATTGGGCCTGCAGCTTTACCTGTCGAACGTGGGCGTGACGCCACGATTATCCTGGCGTAATTGCATGGCTTTCCCCTCCTGGGTGGCGACGAGGATCGGGACGGATCTATATACACTGCAACCAGCACAGATACTTTAGCTCACGAGCTTTACATCAAACGTCCTTTTATCTGTGTCTTGATATATACAAAAAACGGTGTGTATAGATGCGATTCCTCCTGGCCGCACGTTATTCAATAAACCCGATAGCTATCGTGGAAATTGCATCGTAGACGTCAGCTTTACTTCACTCATTTCCCAACAAGCTGTGTATAAATAATTATACACGATGCCTACATCCGATAAATCACTCAATTGATTTTAAAATTAATTCACAAAGAGAAATGCCGAATAAATAAATTTTATTACAGCTTCACAATCAAGTACTGTTAGTAGTAGTGTCCCAGCAACAAATCGTCGATCAGACGAGCCACCGCCTTTACCACCATCGAGAACTCCGTTTCATCGACAGGGCAGTCAAACTCAAGCATCAACCGGCGAGGATTCCGAAGATACTATGAAGAATCTTCGAAAGACTTTTGCTGGTATTTTTGGCGAAATGTAAAACCAGAAACAAAAAATATCAGTGAACCGAGACAGATTGCGATAAAATTCGGCAATAATAGATTTTCTAAATTAAAAGTCACATTGTTTTTTTGATTATAAAAAGACGGTGAAAATCGTGATAATATCGTGATTGGTAATAAAAAAAATTAATGCTAAAGCCTGATGGCTTTGTATGAAAGCAACTTGTTATGCACTGAAGCTGATTACAGCTCGTCTGGAGAGTATACTTACCTTATACATTCGCAGATTATCACAAACGCCAATAATAGCAATGCAGCAGTGTTATGTTTTTTTTTTTTGTTATAATCGTGTTCGCCCATACTCTCGATATCAGACGCGTTAATATTTAATGGCATATTGTCGCTCCAAGAGGAGTGAAAGTATACCGGTGAGCCTTCACGATCGTTTCTCAACCGGTAGAGAGACGTTGGCATCAGAAATTGCTGCGTTAAAAATTGTAATTGTATATTTGAATAAATATTCATCGTTCAATATCGGCGTCTATATCAATAAATTACCAAATGAATATCTATTTCGACGGTCATTGATTAATGGTTAACAATGAGAATGAATAAATAAAATGTATATATTCATTGAAAAAAAGTAATATCTGATAAAATGATTAAACTGCACCGACATTGATTTTTTTCTGCAAGTATTTGAGGTAGTCGATGCAATTCTTATCCGCAGAATTTTTTTTTTTTTTTTTTCATTACGAACAATTAATAAAAAACGAAAAAAAAAATTACACGATGATAATTTGTAAATTAACGTAAAATATCGTTATGTAAGTTCTAGTTTTATTTTAATTGCAAATTTTTCAGAGTAAAAAACATTTTTATTAAAGAATTTTAGATCCGTCATGATGATGTACTTGAAGACTTTGATAAAAAAATGTTTAACTATTGAAAATTTTGAAATCAAATTCGTTAAAAGTCACTTGACGATATTTCACCGTTAGAAATAATTTTTGAAGCTAACGAACAGGCCAAGAAATTAAATAATACGGCAAAAAAATTAGATTTGTAAAAATTATTTCTTTAATTTGTTTTCATTGATCAAACAGCAAATAATCAAGATAATTTTGCATTTGCTACCTCAATACTGATGGGTAGGTACTGCTTAAACGCACAATTAGATAGTAAGTATTTTTACGTGTGGAAAATGAATAAAATCCAACGAAAAATGCAGCACATAATAGCGTAAAAAAATTTTTTTTCCTGATAATCTGCTAATTATCGCGATAATTCTCCAGACAAGCTATAATAATTATCCATCGGCACATCTCAGTCTCGGTTAGTTATTAAAAAAAAAAATCTCAGGGGTGCTTCGGGGCACTAGGTACTGTAGGAAATAGCAGAGGCAGTTCTGACGCAGATGAATAAGACTTTCACAAGACCGAATTAAAAGGAATAAGTACTAAATAGACTCTATAGTGTGCTTTGTCAAATTTACGTAAATAGCCCGATTCAGGAGTTTGAGATTATTGAGTGAAAAATCCCAAGTGACAATAAGAGACTTAGTAGGATCGGGCTTTTTGCACGAAAAAGGAAAAATTGTTCGTGAAAGAACTACTACGCTTGCTGACGATATTATTATCTGTTTTAATCGTCAGTATACGGCTCTAAAAAAAATACTAACTCAATATCCAATCAAGGATATCAAAAAAAAAAAAAAAAATTACAAGACGATAAAAAATCCATCATAAAAAAAAAAATTTGAAACTTGCAATTTCGTGAAATACAATGTAATTTGTTGAGCAATGAAACTTGTTGAAAGCGTGGAAAAATTGCGTTAAGTTTGCATATATAAGTGTGACGTGTGACATTTATCTAAAATATAATTAAAAAAAAATTTTTTTTTTATTTTCAAAAATCCATGAAATTCAAACACTTAACATTAATTATTTATATCAATAAATGAGCCAAGATTTTCTACACATTTTTGACGAAAAAAAAAAAAAAAAACAAAAATTTAGATTGAAAAAAAAAAAAAAAACGTAACATTTACTATTTCTGCGCATGTTTATTTCAATCATGATTTTTTTTCTCATGATTATAAAAAATTATTCACAAAAAAACACTAAATGTATAATATACATTCCGTTAACTAAAGACTTTGTAAAATTTGAGACTGTCGTGACGTGAATTTTTTTTTATTATAAAAAATTCACGTGTCTCAAATCATATAATCATCGTATTCCCTTTGTTATTCATATGAATCTTTATACCATTATAAAAAAAAGCATTTACAGACTGTTTATAACAAGTAGAAATAGAATTTAATGTCGACTATTTGAATAATATCACTTTCATTCTCTTGTAGAAAAAAAAAATCTTAAAAAAGAAGATCAAGAATTTCAGAGTGTTGATGATAACAATTGTTAAAAACTGAATCTTGATGTGATTCAGTGTCTCTTCACTCTTTTAATAGACTATCTAATAAATAAGGAGCGAGTTTTTTGATTTTTAATAGTAACCGTAGGCGAATAGGCGTGTAAACACACGTCCATTACCGTGTACGTTACCTCCTTGATTTCAAAAGCGTGCTAGCCACATACATATATTACGATAATCACATCATTGGCAATGGTAACCTGTACAATGCCATTCATACTACTATCATAAATGTGTGTCCGTTATTAATAGCTCTGTGTACGATTAACAAAAAGACGCGAGTGTAATTCCAAATATTTGATATCCAACTCATCCATATATAGCATGAATTATCGCGCGTTAATTTGTTCATGGGTAAACAAGATCAAAGTGATACGTAAATAAAACATTTCCCATGACACTTGAGTCAATAGATCAGGGATTTTCATAGCACAGATTGCGCCTATTAAATAAATAATTGAATAAATCGACAGTCATATCGTGGCCAACGCGACGGGCATACGACTATAACAGAGTTTGACTTTCAATTGTTAAACTATCGTTATTAAAAAGGTTTTTTTTTATATTTTACGTTATCACGATCGTAAAATAAAAAATAAAAAAACGATCGCAAAACAACGAATCCATAACCTGGGATGTTGTTAATTTAGAGATAAAAAATACCATGTCAAATGCCGCAATTATTAGATGTGTCGATCGAAAAAAAATGTGTAGTTACAAACAAAGAAAAAAACTGTTTATTGATTAATTAATCTAATGAAAAAAATATAAACTAAAAAATGAAGAAAAAACGGAAAAATGAACAAAGTGGGCGAAAGATTAAATCATTCCTTAAAAAAAAAAATGCGAGTTCTATCTGTCATCGTTATAATTAAGAATTATCGGAGTTTGGAAAAACTCTAAAATTAGGTATTAAGTCTTAATATTATAAAAAAACATAGTAGTATATTATAATGTCTACTGTATAAGGATTATATGTAGTACATTATTACTTATATATAGTAAAATGGTAATTATATAGCCCGAGAATATATCAATTATGCATGTAAGCATCTGTAGAACGGCCTTGGGGTGAGTCTGACTATTATTGATCATCTTGAATGTTTCAAGCAAGCCCTAAAGGCACTGATGGACTATGCAGATCCTCCGGAACTCGGCTGGGGAGTTGTGTACGCTGTTAATTATCAGGCAGTCCAACACAATGACTCTTTATTTAGCCAAATTCAAGCGCATCACCGGATGACACTTCACGCGTCATAGTTTACGGTCACCGTGCTGATAAGCTCGATGAAAAATCGTGTGTGGAACTGAGGGCTCGAGTCGACGACGTTGAAGCACCTTCGGTGCGCTCCGGCTCTCTGTCTCTCCAACCACGTGTAATTACACTCTTATCAAATCTGTGACCGTCTCATCCCAAAGAGTAATATAGAATGCAAAAAAACAGATCCATCGAACCATGACATGTCAAAGCTTAAGTAAGAGCTTTATTAAATATATGCAACAGCGTGAAACGACGAGAAGATATTTATTTGTCTGAAAAAAAAAAAATAAAATAAAAATGAAATGACGTTTTTAATATATTATTGATATTTATATATATTTATAAAAGTAATAATTTGTGAACTGTATTGTTCATAAATTATTGCCAAGTTGAAAAAAAAAAACAAATAAATAAATAATGGGCGTTTTAAAATTATTATTTATTATAAAACAGAAAAAATTTTCATATGACGTATAATATTAATTATAATTGTATCAAGATAAATCTTCACCGTATGTATTATTATTTTTTTTAACAAGTTGAAAAAGTTATTAAATAGTCGAATGTCGTTTAATAAAAAAAATATATATTATATACATATATTATTATGACTATTGACAATTGAGATACGATTTAATAATATTATTAAACGAAAAAAATTAATTATAAGTAAGCGGTGTAATCACACGAAGTCATAGCCGAAATATTTAAATATGATATAATGTCTCTAGTTATTTCTACGTATGTGCAACATACGAGAAAGTATGGATAAACTGTGGTGAAGCACACACTCTCATGCAAATTAATTTTTTTTTAATATATTTTCCAATTATTTAAAAAATTGCTATACCAATACGCACGAACAGTTCTTACCATTTTAGTGATGTACATTTAACTGTTGAATTATTACTAAATAATTAAAGAAAAAACAGCTAGAAAAAATGATTTTAACAAAAGGTTGGATAAAAATTTTTTTTGATAATTTTTTATGGCTCATATATTGATTGAATGGCTGAGTAAAGTGTGCTTCGTAGGCAGGTGTGCTGAAAAATACTCTCATCGTATCAGGCAAGCATTTATGGCAAAAATGGTGATAATGGGGATCCTTTACCATAGATCAGTATATGTAATGGCATGTTATATAATGTACGATGCCGCTTATAGATTATTTGTTAAAATTATGGTTAATAATTCATATGTACTAGTAAATTAAAATAATATAAAATATGGGGTCGCAACAATAATATACGAATTTACCAACGAAAAAGATCGTCTCAAGTAGCCATACTGTGTATTATTTCTTCTTTTATACATTTTTTATAACTTAAAAATTATTTAATCATCATAAATGACTGTTTAATATAATTTTAAACCAGTTAATACAGTATCACTAACTTGTTTCAATCTTCTTTAAGTGATAAATTCCATTTATTTCATCAATCCAGCTCCACATAAGCACAATGTTTACTGTATAATTTTATTAAAATATTAATTTGGAAGGATTTTCATTAGAATATCTATAAATACCACTGTAAATTTTTTAATTTTGTATTTTTTTTCAATGCCGAGATGTGTATGTATTTTATTTGTAGACTAGAATTTTTGTTTACAGTTTAAAATATAGTTTTATCAAGTTCAGTGTTGAGAGAGCAATTGCGATACATTCCAGCACGACTCAACTCAGCGGTGAAGTTGCCAATGCGAGGAAAATAAACAGTAGGCACAGTATGAACATTCGGACTGTACCATCCATAGTCACTGTACGAGCTGCGCCAGCGAGGATGAGCTTTAGCCGATTGATCCTGTCGATAGCCTTGAAAAACTCCTGCAAAAATATTCCAATAAATTCATCAATGATTAAATTATTATTTATACTCGAATTACAATTAAATTCCCTCGCAATTGTATGGCTGTTGATTGCCTGAACAGCGCACTTTAATCCGAAAATTCGATAGATTTTTAGCTAAAACTCCGTCAATAATAAATGGTGGTTCAACAGCCACTGTGATCATGACTGTAAAAATCGACATGTCAATGAATTGCAGTGGATTTTCACTGAGAAATAAATAATTAAGACTGTCAAGACCATCAAATACATTGGCTTGAAGACTTGTAATTCGATTACTATTTAACCACAGTGAATTTAACGACTGTAAATTGCGAAAAATTCTACTGGGCACGAGGCGAACTTGATTGCGCGATAAATCCAGTTCATTTAGATTCGTCAAATCGCGGAAAACATCCGGATGCAGAGTAGAAATCTTGTTGCGAGACAGATAGAGCAATTCAATGTGTGTCAAGCCTTGAAACGTGCCCAAAGGAATGTCAGTAATTTGATTGTAGTCCAGAGCCAAGGTCTCCAGCTGTCGCAGACCCCTGAAGACATTTTTTCTCAGGACAACCGTGTTGTTGGTTATGTACAGCTCGTGCAAGCTGGACAGACCTTTCCAAGTGGCCGCACCGAGGTGGGATATGCAATTTCCATCCAGCAGAAGGCTCTCCAAACTCGTCAGCCTTGCGAAAGCATCGTCCTCAATGCTGCTGATGGCGTTGCTCCTCAAGTCAAGATAGGTCAGTTGGTCGAGTGAGTAGAAGGAGTAACGGGTAATAACAGAGATTTTATTGTCTGCAAAATAGAGGGCTGTCGAGTTGGCTACATCGCGGAATGAGTGATGAAGTATGCGGCTGATATTCAGGTTCTCAAGGTGCAATTCCACGTCGTCGATTGTCTGCACTGCCTGCACATCCTCAAAAACAACACTAAACAACACACCAACGTTCTCCAGACAGACATTTAAATGATTGTAAACTACACAATTTTTTATTTCAATTGTTTGAACTTTAAAAATCTTGCAGGAAAATGCAAGCAGACACAGATACACTGCGAGAGAAGACCACATAATGACTTGACTGGCTAATCTCTGGGAAAGAACTGAATCTACTATGGGGTGAGATACTTAAAGAATGCAACGGCCAGTTGAGATAAAGGGTTAAATATAATAATCATGTGTTGTGGCTCTATCCGCATGGCGTATACGGCGAATGAAGCAGACAGTTGTCTCTGAAAGCGGCCTATTTTGCAATGAGTTATTTGTTTTGCCGGTGGTAAATATAGCGTTGTAATCAATTTATGATTGTTCGTATCGAAACGAAATTAAATGAAGTGGACCATTTATAATTATTATCAACAATGTATTTATGATTGAGTATTAATAATTGTAGCAGAAGTGCATTGCTCGGATTGTACTATGTATTGTTGTTGATATGTGGAATTGAACGGTTCCTCAGAATATTTTTTTTTTGTGATGTTAAATATTGTAATTATAGACCTGCAAGCGCTGCGGAAAATTGTTAAATACTCACCTGGATACATAAATCGTCGTGGGAGATTGATAGTATGATAAATCTCGTCTGTACGCTGTCCTGAAGGAGAATATACTTCTTCGATCGGATGTTTTTGCTTGTCGTGATAGCCGGCACACAATGATAATGGCATTCTGAAAATGTTTTTTTCTTTAACACGTTGAAGATTACTCAACTTTTGTTGGAGATTTCTTTTGGACTAAAAAATCGTTAGATGTTGTTAGAAGGTTGTTAAGGTGACATACAATCAATATCCTATATACATGTAACTGCGCACCCGCTTCTTTGGATTAGTTACTCCCATAAATTATAATGGAATGTGATATATATATGTATATTGGTAATATAAATTGAATAAATTTAATATGCATTAAGCTATGGGCAGCAATTTTTTTTTTCACAAATTAGAATCGTTTATCTTATACAATGTTAATTATCTGATGCAACAATTAATTTACGCTATTTAAGCTTTTATTTAATTCTTCAATAAATTTTTTTTTATTTAGTTTTTTGGAAATTGTGGCGGTGGATTGATAGTGATAGAAAATTTTATTGAACATTTTTTATGGAAAATTAAATTCTCTACAATTAATGAAGAATACAATTGTGCAATATCGTGCATATTTACCGAGTTATCATGAAAAAACTAAAATTGATTACAGTTTTTCAATGATAACTCGATAAATAAGGAATATATGAAAAAATATTACTCTTGATAAATTGTCGAGTATCAAATTTTCTACAAAAAATATAATATAAAATTTTCTGTAACTATCAGTCTCTAGCCAGAAATCGCAAAAAACTGAATTGAAAAATGAGAAGGGGGGACCCTTCCTATTTTTTCGAAAATTTATTTCACCTTAGAGCATTGGGGAGTTGTTTAAAAAATAGCACATTAATTGTTATACAAGATCTAGTATCGAAAACTGCATAAAATTGCTTTTTTCCCATGTTTTTTAAGGAAAAACAAACAGTTGCAGACATGTGGCGCCATCTAGCAGTCGGCACGGCGAACTAATCCAGCAAATATTGTATTTTTTCGTTTTTCCTCAATATCTTGCGAAATAAAGAAGATATCGAAAAATGTCACACTTTATAAATTATTTAGAATTAAATTTCCTACAAATTATGTTCAATGAAATTTTTTGTATCTCTTCATCCGTAGCCGGAAAATGAAAAAAACTGAATTTGGAAAAATGGTTTTTTTTTCGTCATCAAAGGTAAGTATTCACTCTAATTATTAATTACATGCGATAAGAAGTAGTTAAAGCTGTAAAATTTGCCTTATTTTAGTGTTTTTTCGAAGCCGGAAAAATCGGATTTTTCGCGAGAAAAATTTTTTTTTCGGATAAATAAGTAATTTTATGATGTAGTATTATTAATTACATTTATTGACACAATTTTACCCGCTTTGCAGAGCGAAAAAATGCGGTTTTTCAAGCGAAATTTAATTTTTTGCGACAGCAGCGCCATCTCGCAGTGAGTAGCAGAACTAAATTTTCATGAAAAATTGAGAAATTTGTCTAAAAAAATTAGTTCCGCAATTTACCACGAGGCGGCGCTGCGGTCGTAAATCACGATTTTTCGTTTTTCCCCGATATCTCGCGAAATAAGGGAGATATCGCAAAATGTTACTCTATATAAAATATTGCAAATTAAATTTCCTACAAATTATGTCTGATTATATTTTCTGTAGCTCTTAATCCGTAGCCAGAAAACGCAAAAAACTAAATTTCGGAAAATGTTTTTTTTTTCGTGATTAATGGCAGTTAATTAGTCTAATTGTTAATTACATACCATAATCAGTTGTTTTAGCCACGAAATTAGCGTTATTTTAGTGTTTTTCCGACGCTAAAAAAATCTTCACTTTTTTAAAACACTAAAATAACGCTAATTTCATGGATTAAACAACTTATTATCATATATAATTAATAACTACATCAAGAAAAAGCCTTTAATCACGAGAAAAAAAACATTTTCCGAAATTCAGTTTTTTGCATTTTCCGGCTACGGATAAAGAGCTACAGAAAATTTTATCAGTCATAATTTGTAGGGAATTTAATTTGCAATAATTTATATAGAGTAACATTTTGCGATATCTCCCTTATTTCGCGAGATATCGAGGAAAAACGAAAAATCACGATTTGCGACCGCAGCGCCACCTCGCGGCAAATTGCAGAACTAAATTTTCCATGAAAAATTCGTCAATTTGTCGGAGAAAATTAGTTCCGCAATTTACCGCGTGGTGGCGCTGCGGTCGGAAATCGCGATTTTTCGTTTTTCCCTGATATCTCGCGAAATAAGGGAGTTATCGTAAAATGTTACTCTATATAAATTATTGCAAATTAAATTTCCTACAAATTATGTTGAATAAAATTTTCTGTAGCTCTTTATCCGTAGCCGGAAAATGCAAAAAACTGAATTTCGGAAAATGTTTTTTTTCTCGTGATTAAAGGCTTCTTCTTGGTGTAGTTATTAATTATATACAATGATAAGTTGTTTAATCCATTAAATTAGCGTTATTTTAGTGTTTTAAAAAAGTGAAGATTTTTTTAGCGTCGGAAAAACACTAAAATAACGCTAATTTCGTGGCTTAAACAACTGATTATGGTATGTAATTAACAATTAGACTAATTAACTGCCATTAATCACGAAAAAAAAAACATTTTCCGAAATTTAGTTTTTTGCGTTTTCTGGCTACGGATTAAGAGCTACAGAAAATTTTATCTAACATAATTTGTAGGAAATTTAATTTGCAATAATTTATATAGAGTAACATTTTGCGATATCTCCCTTATTTCGCGAGATATCGAGGAAAAACGAAAAATCACGATTTGCGACCGCAGCGCCACCTCGCGGCAAATTGCAGAACTAATTTTTTCAGACAAATTGACGAATTTTTCACGGAAAATTTAGTTCGACAATTTGCCGCGGGGTGGCGCTGCGGTCGCAAATCACGATTTTTCGTTTTTCCTCGATATCTCGCGAAATAAGGGAGATATCGCAAAATGTTACTCTATATAAATTATTGCAAATTAAATTTCCTACAAATTATGTTGAATAGAATTTTCTGTATCTCTTAGTCCGTAGCCAGAAAACGCAAAAAACTAAATTTCGGAAAATGTTTTTTTTTTCGTGATTAATGGCAGTTAATTAGTCTAATTGTTAATTACATACCATAATCAGTTGTTTAAGTCACGAAATTGGCGTTATTTTAGTGTTTTTCCGACGCTAAAAAAATCTTCACTTTTTAAAACACTAAAATAACGCTAATTTCATGGATTAAACAGCTTATCATTGTATATAATTAATAACTACACCAAGAAGAAGCTTTTTATCTAAATGTTACTCTATATAAATTATTGCAAATTAAATTCCCTACAAATTATGACTGATAAAATTTTCTGTAGCTCTTTATCCGTAGCCGGAAAATGCAAAAAACTGAATTTCGGAAAATGTTTTTTTTCTCGTGATTAAAGGCTTTTTCTTGATGTAGTTATTAATTATATATGATAAAAAGTTGTTTAATCCATGAAATTAGCGTTATTTTAGTGTTTTAAAAAAGTGAAGATTTTTTTAGCGTCGGAAAAACACTAAAATAACGCTAATTTCGTGGCTAAAACAACTGATTATGGTATGTAATTAACAATTAGACTAATTAACTGCCATTAATCACGAAAAAAAAAAACATTTTCCGAAATTTAGTTTTTTGCGTTTTCTGGCTACGGATTAAGAGCTACAGAAAATATAATCAGACATAATTTGTAGGAAATTTAATTTGCAATATTTTATATAGAGTAACATTTTGCGATATCTCCCTTATTTCGCGAGATATCGGGGAAAAACGAAAAATCGTGATTTACGACCGCAGCGCCGCCTCGTGGTAAATTGCGGAACTAATTTTTTTAGACAAATTTCTCAATTTTTCATGAAAATTTAGTTCTGCTACTCACTGCGAGATGGCGCTGCTGTCGCAAAAAATTAAATTTCGCTTGAAAAACCGCATTTTTTCGCTCTGCAAAGCGGGTAAAATTGTGTCAATAAATGTAATTAATAATACTACATCATAAAATTACTTATTTATCCGAAAAAAAAATTTTTCTCGCGAAAAATCCGATTTTTCCGGCTTCGAAAAAACACTAAAATAAGGCAAATTTTACAGCTTTAACTACTTCTTATCGCATGTAATTAATAATTAGAGTGAATACTTACCTTTGATGACGAAAAAAAAACCATTTTTCCAAATTCAGTTTTTTTCATTTTCCGGCTACGGATGAAGAGATACAAAAAATTTCATTGAACATAATTTGTAGGAAATTTAATTCTAAATAATTTATAAAGTGTGACATTTTTCGATATCTTCTTTATTTCGCAAGATATTGAGGAAAAACGAAAAAATACAATATTTGCTGGATTAGTTCGCCGTGCCGACTGCTAGATGGCGCCACATGTCTGCAACTGTTTGTTTTTCCTTAAAAAACATGGGAAAAAAGCAATTTTATGCAGTTTTCGATACTAGATCTTGTATAACAATTAATGTGCTATTTTTTAAACAACTCCCCAATGCTCTAAGGTGAAATAAATTTTCGAAAAAATAGGAAGGGTCCCCCCTTCTCATTTTTCAATTCAGTTTTTTGCGATTTCTGGCTAGAGACTGATAGTTACAGAAAATTTTATATTATATTTTTTGTAGAAAATTTGATACTCGACAATTTATCAAGAGTAATATTTTTTCATATATTCCTTATTTATCGAGTTATCATTGAAAAACTGTAATCAATTTTAGTTTTTTCATGATAACTCGGTAAATATGCACGATATTGCACAATTGTATTCTTCATTAATTGTAGAGAATTTAATTTTCCATAAAAAATGTTCAATAAAATTTTCTATCACTATCAATCCACCGCCACAATTTCCAAAAAACTAAATAAAAAAAAATTTATTGAAGAATTAAATAAAAGCTTAAATAGCGTAAATTAATTGTTGCATCAGATAATTAACATTGTATAAGATAAAC